>VZTM01025917.1:0-5000 GCA_013400555.1 Jacana jacana | reverse complement strand
ATAAACCCTCCCCAAAAGCAATGCCATAGGCGTAGATTGCTTCAATTGAGTTATTTTATCCTTTAAAATTGGACAATCCTACATAAATTCGCTTGTAACAGAAAAGTGCAAATATAACAAAAAACAGATTAGCCCCAACATGGTACTTTTACATAAACAAAATTAATTTAAATCTGTTTATCCTAATTTTTATAAGTAGAAAATAGGCAAAGGGGTAGGGTAAAAAAAAAAAATATGTGAAGGAACAACTGCAGCCTCCTTCTTTATTCTGGAGAAAGAACATGATAATTCATCATACTTTCATCCACATAAAAACATCCAAGCAAGCCGTAAGTCAAAGCGGTTATCTGAGATACAAACATTTAGGAACCGTTCATCAAATCACTCAGTTCCTTTTCTATTTCTTAATGATGACAAATGTGCTGCTTCACAGATTACCACGAACTCCCAAGACTGGATACTTTCTAAAGATTTTTCACTACTAAATTGGAATTACAGTATAAATGTTAAATAGAAGTTTTACCATATTCCTGAACCCATGTAACAAAACAGACTGCAAGTATTCTTCTAAGTAAATCAAAAAGGATCCTGCCAGATCCACTCTACTGAGTGGAGGATGAGAACCACAGAAGGTAACTCACATACAAGGTAATTAATAATCCAAATTATGATATTCTTACACAGAAAAAAAAATGGTTGAGTGTTTTCTAATGATGTATGTATTTTAATTTAAATATAGAGTCAATTTTACACTTCTGATTAATAGACAGTTTCTTTGTCAGGACTACCAATTCTTTAGTCATATCAGTTCCAGAGGGAAAATTCCAAATGATGCAGTAAATGCAGACATGGCATCCATTACAATTAAACAGCCACAACTTGTTTTCTTATCACAATGACAGCATGTGATAATGAACTTACTGTTCAGAATTGTAAGACCCGGAAAGGGACAGAAATATATATGCCCAAATACTAATTACTCAGATGCTTAATGCTCAACCTCTTCAAAAATCTGGAGATCAGCCAAAAATCCTCATAAATGGTTTGACTTTGTACCAGAACACTATTTATCGGCATTCTTAATTTCTGCCTGTGCAGACAGACTGTGCTTCGTACTCAGCAATGAAACAGCTAAATATAACAGCAGTGCTAATTAGATCATGCATTTGAGTGTTTGAGACTTTTGATTATAAACTAGAAGTCTTTATTAAATTCAGCTGAGGAACGTCAACCACCTCTGCTACAGCCGTCGCCGAAGGTGGTCGTGTTCACAAGGGTTGACACTGATCCTCACTACGTTAGTGGCCGCACACATCACATCCAAGATGTGATTCTGCAGCAGTGCAGACGAGTAACTCGTCAGTATAGACCTCCTCCTCCTACCTAAACTAATATCCAATGGCTTATCTATACCATGAAGTAGTTACTTGTCTTGAAATGAGGATACGAGGTCTTGACCAACAGTCCTGTTTAGGGAAAGAAGGCGCTACTGGCAGTAGGCGGAAGGTTGGATGCTGAGTTCCTCTGTGCAGGATCTGTGCGAGGGTACAGTTACAACACTGGGCACTTCATCCCCTGTCTTTGTCTCTTTCTTTTTCCCCTCCTTCATCTCCTTCTAAAACTTTTACATCTTTTTCATGCAGACATATATTCCAGTTTGATCAGCTCATTGTCATTACTTTGGAAGCAGCAGGCATTTCTCACTGAGACACTGAAATGACTTAAAAAATGGACCAATTAAGAAATAAGTTTTAGCTTAAATAACCAAGAACAAAAGCAGCACAAAAGCAAGCTCTCTCCTTTTTCTCATATTGGGTGAGGCTGTTCTACACTCCTAAAAATTCAACAGAAACATCAGGGACAACAGCTCATCCTACCTAAATAAATCAAAAACCAGTGACCTCACAGGGGAGAGAAGTTTAACCTCAAACATACACATGTGAAGCTAATACCCAAAAACTCATCTCTGCTCCTATAAATAAAATCACAATGCTGCCTGCCACGTAAAAACTGTAACTAAACCACCACCTGTGACTGATCTCAGGTATTTTATTTTAGGTGCACATATTGGAAGGTTATTCATTCCACTTGGCAGTAGCAGTAATTACCAGTGGAAGTTTAGAAGTTCAGTCAATATAGCAAAGAGAAATGGAATACATTTTGGAAATTTTATTGAATTATTCTTGTTTGCTTCCCGTTTTACAAGCTCAGTAATGTTAAGGTTGTTACAAAATCCAACATGAAAATTGAGAACAAACTGTGAATCTATTTAAATTATTTTTTCATTTTCTAGGATAATTTTTAAGACTTCTTTTTATATCCAATAATTGATAAATGAAGACTTTAATGTAACTGAAGCTTTATTTAAGTAACCTTGTTAAAAAAAAATTATTTAAAACTCACACATTTACTTTGTTTGACCTTTAGTGAGCAGAACAGAGAGAATTTGTGAAGTTAAAATTGTTCCAGTGTAATAAAAGCTAAACATATGTCCTTGCTGAACGGTGAAATGAGATTTCCACTGAGCACGTATGCCTTGTTTCCCGCAATCAAACTGTCACAGCAGGAAAACTTTCTCCCGCGTGTGGAGGTTTTGATACCCATTTCCCTGGTGAAGGGGTGGCAAAAGGATCTGAAAGAGTTATTGACAATTCATACAGTATCCCATATTTCATTAGACAGGACAAGCAGACAACATCTCTTAACTCTGAGGGGAGATGAAGCAACAGTGTTTGAAATGACTGTTGACTCCGCTAAATTTCCTGATGGTGTCAGAAGCCTGCAGTCTGTCAGGTGCGTAGGAGACTCAGGATGATACAGGAATCCAATTATGCCAAGTCTATTTAGTTGTCCTGTTTGCTAAGCCAAAGGTTAACGAGAACCGCACTGAAAAAACCTCCGGTGGTATTACAAAGTATTTCTTATGCTGCATAACATGTACATGAAAAAGTATTTTAATCAACTCTTTCTTTAACTCCTTAATTGCAAGGGAATACTACACCATACGGCAAGCGAAAAACGCACGACGGAGAAAGTGCTTTGAAAAATTTGCCACTGAACTAAAGGCATAATGAGTAATTAGTGAAGTAATTATTATGGAATATTTCTGATTCGCAAAGGAAATATTGTTCCCAGAACCACAGATAGTCATTGCTAACATTAAATCTTTATAAATAGTAAGCAATGGCCTCTAATTTTAGACAGAAATTAATTATATTTTTGTTGGTAACACACTCAAATCTGTTTACACAGCTGACAAGTCTCAGCTGCACCAGACTCAAGCAGTGAGATTTGAGGACTCTCCTTTGGAGCAGATGACTCAACATCCACCAATTTCATTAAAGATGAAAAGGGGAAAAAATTCACCTGCAACAATGTCACTCGTAAAAACAGACTTAAAACAGATTTATGAGTTTTACGTATGCGAGGTATCCTATTCAAAAGAAAGAGGAGGGGAGGGGGGTGAAAAACCTAACAGCTGTGGGAAAATGGATTAGAAGTGTTGAGTTTCCAATTCTTTTTTGGGCTAATGTAAACTAATAAAACGTTAAAATGGATCCACGTTTCAAAGACTGTAATTACCACATGACACCACGCTGTGATTTCAGATTGTGTATCTATCCTCTCGGATATGCTCTTGAATACATGGACATAGATTTACCCACCTCTCCCAAATTTAACTACTGTTTCTGCAAACACTACCAGACATATTCTACAAGTATATCAGAAATGAGTCTTTGTGGGATTTTTTTTTTTCCTGATTGGCATAAATCCTTTACCCAGAATGAAAAACCAGCAGCCTCATCACACAAACAGTAATTCCCCCTTTGCAAGAAACAGTAGAAACGGCCAGGAAAGTGATGCCTCAAAGATACTGCTAATATGTAAAGAAAGCAGATGCCAATTCCATTTTGCCTTTGTAGAATACTCAAGTTCAAGCACTAGTTTAAATGAATAATTTTATAAAAATTGAAATATTTCTTTTTTTCTACATTTTTCTCAGGTCACAAAATCTACATAATTATTCCAGTTTTTTAGATTTTTTTTTTAAATAAAGGCAGACCTCACTACCTGGCACTGGAAACATAATACAATAAGAAAATTATCTGAGCAAAACTGAAAGACATGCTGTAAAACACACCATAGAGACAACATAGAGGCAAGGAATCAAATCTAATATTTAAGGGAATTCTGCCATTAAGTCCCAGAGTTTCATGAATTTGTAGAAAATTGACAGTCAGATCTGATTCCATTACCAAGGGTATACATTGATCTCAGCTAAGATTTCCTTACATTTCTAAAGAATAGGAATTCTAAAACCTGCAAAATACATTTGAAAATTTAATATTGTACCGTATACACATTATTTACTAATTCAAAATGTAATCTTATGAATGTCCATACACTCTCACTGGCTCAGGAAGAATCAAGGTAGATCCTTTGAAAGCAAGAGAATCTCTCCAATGATTTCCACACATGAGCTTAAGAACACCTGTGATTTGATGGAGACAACTGAGGAAAATATCTAGATACACACTTAGAATTTGTGTAAAGAAAATGAGACTCTTCGCCAAGCTCAAGCACTACAATAGACCTCCACAAGTTCCAAACTGTTGTGCAGCTTTGCTCTTCCTAATCTAAAACATGCACTGAATTGGATACATGCAAACAACGTCCATGGAAATGTCCTTCAGTAAACAATACTTCAGTATTTGTATCTTGCAAGACAAAGCTGTGAATTATGAGTTACGGTTATGAATTATTATGTTCCGCTAAGTTACCATGGGACATAAAAGCCATTGGGGTGATTCTGATCAAAAAATCCAAGTAAAATCAGCTGTTTGTAGGAAGAAATATAAATGAGAACCAAAGCTACTCACTGAGTCGTCTGTGGCAGAAGGAGGCCAGCCTTCCCATAACTGGTGACGGACAGGGATACTAGTTAGGTCGTACACATTCCGCTTTACCTGGTAAAAAAAAATTAAAAGTATTTTTAAAAA
>VZTM01025916.1:185188-202271 GCA_013400555.1 Jacana jacana | reverse complement strand
CCCTCTACTCTACCCTGGTGAGACCCCATCTGGAATATTGCGTCCCCTTCTGGGCCCCTCAGTTCCAGAAGGACAGGGAACTTCTTGAGAGAGTCCGGGGCAGGGCTACCAAGATGATGAAGGGAGTGGAGCATCTCCCATACAAGGAAAGACTGAAGGAGCTGGGTCGCTTTAGCTTGGAGAAGAGGAGGCTGAGGGGCAACCTTATTAATGTTGATAAATATGTAAAGGGTGAGTGTCAGGGGGATGGAGGCTCTTCTCGGTGACATCCAATGATAGGACAAGGGGCAATGGGTGCAAGCTGGATCATAGGAGGTTCCACTTAAATATGAGGAAAAACTTCACAGTGAGGGTGAGGGAACACTGGAAGGGGCTGCCCAGGGAGGTTGTGGAGTCTCCTTCTCTGGAGACATTCAAAACTCACCTGGACGTGTTCCTGTGTGACCTGCTCTAGGTGTTTCTGCTCCGGCAGGGGGATTGGACTAGATGATCTTTCTAGGTCCCTTCCAATTCTTGGTATTCTGTGATTCTGTAATAACCATCCCTGGAGGTATTTAAAGGATAGGAGACGTGGTACTGAGGGACATGGGTCACTGGTGGTCTTGTCAGTGTTAGGTTGATGGTTGGACTCAATCTTAAAGGTTCCTTCCAACCTAGATGATTCTGTGATTCTATAGCCGTATTTATTTAATGCAATAAATGCTTTAGTTATGAGCATAACTGAAATGGGAAAATAAATGGACTCATTGTTATATAAGCTAATAGCCATGGCAATAAAAGTGTGTCGAAATGAGGAGGGTGTCTTGTTTTGGCCATACATTTACTGACACAAAGGTTTTACACCCAAGGTCCTCCACCACTCCAAAACAGCAGTGGCCTCTCTACCGCAGAGCCGAGAAGATGTGACTTTGTGAGCTTGTGGAGCCATGCTGGGACCCCTGTCCCCTGCCATGGCAGCAGTGGGCTTTGCTCCCCATGACAGCCTGGCCTGGGGCTGCTGCAGTCATGATTTAGTGGTGGTGTTGGGTCAAACATCTGCAGAAGCTCTGCAGCTGCAGTCCCGCTTTCCTGCTGCAGCCATGGCACATCCCGTGCCAAGCACTGAGGGATGATGAAGGAACCTCTGTGAGCTTTTTCCAAAGGGCAAAAGGCACGTGTGCAGAAGAAGGTAAGATGCCATGGAAAGAAGATGACTATATAGAGCATATAGCTGTTTAAGACAAGGGCCCCACCGTATTATTAGCTCTGAAAACAAGAGCAATTTGCATGCATATGCAATTGAAAATCTCTTTCTGTTTGCCTGATGGCATGCTGGTCAGAAAGCAAAGACTCAAGTAGCAGCTCAACTCTTCAGGAGTTTGGAGCCTTTGCATTATTCTTCTGTAGGCTCTTCCTGAAAACAACTGCAAGTCAAGCAAGTAGCCCTTGCCTTTACGCCCAAGGTGGGACACTGAACTTCTGAATGATTTCATTCACTTGTGAGTGTTTTTCTTTTAGTTTGAATCATTTACCTTAAGAAAAATATATATGACCAGAGCTCCCCTCCTGAAATCTTAGCATGGTAGGGACAGTGATAGGATATTTTTCTATTTAATTTTTATTTTTCGTTTGTTTCCTCACATGGATCCTCTACATCAATGTCCAGCTTTTCTGAACAGCCTATGCAGTGCCTTGTTTCTGCTCTTGGCTAATTAACAATCAGGTTTTCAAGTTTTCAGGCAACTTGTTTCCCTTTTCAGTTTCTATTCCTCCACCCTATTACACTGATGTAATTTCCTCCTAGATGTCCTTTATTTCTGACTAAGCTTCCAGGAGGCAGCATCTCCCTTCTCCCTGTCGGAAGAGATAAAACAGCATGCAGTCATCACGTGTGTGAACAATTAATATTTAAGCATGTCAAGCTAATCCTATTATGAGAAAGAACCCCTCCCAAATATTAATTGGATGTTGTTAACAGTTTGAACAACATTTCAAATGCTATCAACCTGTCGAGTGAGTTGGCAGAGTGAAAGCACACCTTGAAGTCACAAAGACTTGAACATCTGAACCGCAAGTGTCAGTTAAGTCAAGACCATTGCCAAGTCTTGTCTAGCAAGTTGTACCACAACCATTCCAGGAGCCACGAAGATTCTCTTCTATCAGTTGATACATGTGTTTTCTTTTAAAGCACACAGTTCTGCTTTTAGATGCTCCTTGGTGGGTGTGCAGTTTTTCAAGAATGTGCTTCACGAGCCAGAATGCTTCCAGCTAATGTAACACATTCCCATTGGGCTGGCAGGAACCGATGGGATTATGAAATAGTGTGTGTTTATCTGTACATGTGTCCTCCCGGCCAAATGAGAAGAGATAATCAATGGAGCATTTTTTAATCTCCCACAACTAAATGTAGTATTTGTGTGAGGGCACTAGGACTCATCTTTTGTTCTCTTAGAGCTATTAGCTGTGCATAAAAATAACCAAACAAAAAAAACAAGCTTTCTTTTTTCTGCTATGGATAATATTTGCAGGCTAGATTTTTCCTCAACAGATTTTAAACAAAAATGAAAATATGATCATGCAATGAGGTGACCATCTAAAACTCAGGAGCTGTGTCATGACTTGTATGTGTCATGAGGGTGGGTTTGACATGACATTCTTACCGGTTTTCTTGTCGACCAGCAAGCATTGTCCTCTTAAGTCAACTCGACGTACATTGTGGAATAAAACGATTGGGAATTTGTGATCTGTAACTGCCAGAGGGACTTTGATTTCAGATATCAGTTCATGTGTATCAATGGAAGACAGTTTGTGTAGTGCCTGCAATTTACTCAAACCTAAGTTTCCTTACCAAAGCTAGATGTGACCTCAAAACTACAGGTGTCAGCAAAGGAATGTCTACTTCCTGGTCTTTTCTGTTTGTTTTCCCTTATTATGTTTTATTATGTTAGTCCCTTATTATGTTTTTTCGTTCGTTTGGGTTTGGGGTTTGTTTTTTGTCCCAAGAATAGACAGCAAAATAGCTGCAGCTACTGAAAGTGTTCACAGACATTTGGTGCCCTACAGACAGGAGCACAGTTCCTGCAGAACAAGGAGTGTGTGGTCTGTGGAATGCCACCTGCCGTCTAAGTCGCCCCAGCTAATAATTCCGTTGTAGTTTCAAGTGCTTGGACGTTCATGTAGTTTTTGAAGGCAAAGACAAAAAGTTTGGTAGTAGTCACCTCAATAAGTTCCTTAAAAGCCTAAGTATGAATAAAACTCCAGTGTTTGGGCTCAAAGGTGTGACTGGATCTGGTATTTCCCTAGCCTATGGCAAAAGAGGAATGACGGAGCAGGACAGAGAAGGGAATGCTTTCTTAAATACAGAGAAGGGAGAATAGCCCTTGCTGTGGGTGTCATCGCATGCAAAGGAGACAGGAGGATTTTTGTGACAAAGGAAGAATAAAATATAAAAATACATAGAAAGAAGAAGAATAGAAGGAAGTGGGGGGGCGGGAGAGGAAGGAAAGAAGGAAAGAAGGAAGGAGAGAAGGAAGAATGGATGGACTAATGCAGAGCTTACTTCTGTGTGATGCACAGAGGACATATGAACAGAAAAAATTATTAATTCTGGGAGGTAAAAGGTCATATAGCAAATGCCTATAATTAGCTGTATTTTCTTACAGTGTAATAGATAAAAATAATTTGACAATGCTACTGTCACATACAGCTTACAGGCCCCGATGCTTTAAGATACAGTGATACAGTGAAGAGCACCTACTGGAAGGTGCCTATATATAGAAACTTGCTGCTCTGGTACCCCATCCCTGTGAAAATGATAATAGCCCTTTATGCTGCAGCCCCTATAGAAGATCAGGTAGGCGGAACTCAACTCTGCCAGGCTTTCCACTGCACACAGTGTACCCCAAAACAGGCCCATCACTACCTTATGTTCTTCATTAGTTCTCTGCCATGAAATTATTGATTGGCTTTCTGCAACCTTTTGAAGTCATTTTGTGCTGTGGTTGGGCTAGAAAATCCAGCTGATAGGTGGGAGCACGGGATAATGTTCTGTGTCTTTAAGTCAGTTAGGGTTGGATTTTTTGTCAGTCCATTTTCTGAGAGGTTAATATTGTAGACAGTTTTCAGCAGACCAAATCAGCCCATTCCTTGAGCTAACAATTTTTCAAAAGCTCAGAGAGAGTTGACCCCATTCTGCAAATTAAGGTATGACTCCATGAGTGATTTGGTCAAAGGTCACCCTGACAGCAAACTGTAGTCATGTAGTGAAACCTGTCTCTGTCCCTTGAAGCTCTTGAAGAATGGATGGTCCTGAAGTTTTTGGTTAGCTCATGCTAGCTCTCTTGAGGATTTATTGTCATGCCTTACAGTCAGCAGTAGCAGCTATAATATATGTGATGCTGAATCAGCCACCTGGTTGAGGAGCTGTAAAACTTCTGTTTGTTATAACTCACTGAAAAGATAACACCAGCAGTACAGCGTGCACTTTAATGCATACCAAACCCATGAAATCTTCCTGTTCATCTCCTGCTGAAAAAAAACCCAAGCCAACAACATTGATTTCAAGGGAAGTACTGTGTCAGCAAAACTAATAGGGTTTGGTCAAAATATATTTGGCTCTAGAAGTCTACAGGATACAGGACTTCACTAAGGAAGTGGTCATCTAAACTATGTGGCCACATCCCTGGCAAGGTCAATAGTGTTGGTCATGGCACTGCCACTCACTGCAGCGAGGGACAAAATTTCACCTAGAAAAAAAAGAAACAAATGGCTTGGTGGAGCCAGGAAAACTACTATCTGCTTGTGGCTGATTAACTGCATCACCTCAGTGACACTATGTCTCTGCAGCTGAGGTATAAAGCTTGTCTTCCTTTGCTAACGCTCATTAGTAAGCCAATGGGATCTGTAATATAGGAGATTATTGTCATTATTATAATACTACAGCAATGAAGAGGAATATTTTTTTGCCAAAAAAAGTAGAAGCAAGACATGAGTAACACATGATATAGTGCTAATGGTGTGTGCCAGACCTGCCATTTTTCTTCTCAAGCAATGCCTGCCTGCATCCTGCTAGCAAAAGATCTCTGGAATGTGCTTTGATTTAAAGATGAAATAAAAGTAACCCAAACAACTGAACAAAAATTAAAACCATTCACTCACCAGACAAAGAAACAGTACCCCTCACTATGTCCTGATCACAGCTGAGGTCAGTCTCTAGCAAAGACAGTCTTGAGAACGATACCTAAATTACTGGGCAGTACCTTCACATCAGCTGATCAGACACAAGACCATCTATGGGATCATGGCATGGCCATGACACGGCTCATGAGAAGCCAAATGTATATTTAATAAATCATGAGAATGATGGCATTAGAAAAGATGACTTTTGAGTAAGTACCTCAGCAGCACAAGTTTTAACACAGATCATAACTGCTGCAAATTTGGCAGCGTTCCCTTTTTTGACAGCTCCTCCAGCTGCTGTATTTTAATCCAGGCCTGTGGGTCAAATGCCCATAGCTTACAGATCTCAGTCAAATCTGCTAGATTTTTTCTTTCCATGAATCTGCTGGCAGGTTTCCTGTGAATAGACTTGTTTGTTGCAATCCCTTAATGAAACCCAGGCCACAGTTTGTGATGAACCATAACTTCTCATTACTGAAAAGCCGGCATAGTTTAGGCAGTTCTTGTTATGCCCAGAACCCAACCGCTATGGTCATTTTGTGTTTACGGTTCTAGGCACTGATGACATGATAAAAGTAGCATATATTGCTATCACTCAGGATTCATACTGGATTTCAAGAGACTATTACTCTGCTTGGCACGACAAGAGATGCATAAATGTAGACACAGTAGTAAAATGTATAATGAAGTGCATTTTTTGCAGCCTTTTTCATTTCTTTTTCTCTGTTGCATTGATTGGCTGGTCTGTTTAGAGCCTATATGTCTTTTCCAAAGCTCCTGTTAAACTCCTGTTGTATGTCTTTTGCCTTCTTGCCCTTTTTGCACCTATCCCCACCCCCCACCCCCTTCTGCTCCACAGGCAGGGTAGAATGACTGTCTTCCCTCAGCTCCAGCTGATTTCTTTACCATAGTCACTATTCAAAGTACATTCCTTAGCATTAATAACTGCTGTACTGGATCTGGTAGCTGTTTCTTGGGATGGTTACATAAGACTTATGCATATGCATAAGACAATAGATTTCTCACCTTGCTGACCCAGCAAATCCTGCACAAATATTCGTATTGGCACCGGAGGGACAAGAGCATATGGCCAGGGAAAACTGGGGGTTAGGACCTCCCTTTTAAGTGCCAGGTGACAGTTTTGTCAGGCAAAAGGGAATATAGAACCATGAGGGAACAAAGAACTCTTGAGGGGCCAAGCAATGGTGGTGTGGCACAGGGGCAAAAGTGTCCATCGTCTTGTGAAACTGCACCTTAGAGGTGTTGCTAGTGCAAGTCACATAAAAATATTGACAAACACGGCAATTTTCATAGCAGCATTACAGCATCAACCTAATTTTACAGGTATGGGTGTCAAAAACAAGTTTCCTGAGTTCTCATAACAATTCTGTTTGGGTAGATTTAATGAAACTTTATTGCTAAGTAAAAATTTCCAAAATGCCAGGAGGAGTCACACTCTCTGACCTCTGTCAGGAGGAAAGCAAAACAACATCTCAGCAACTCCAGTGTGGAGCTACCTGGCATATTTGGATTTGATTCCCCCTGTAAAGTTGACTCAGAAGTGTCCTCTGGGCTTGCCTCAACTATTTATCTTCTTGTGTCAGCTCATGCAGCCCTTCCAAAGCCTTGGCGAGATGCCATCACCCTCAGAGATGCTGAAGAGCTGCAGTGGATAAAAATAACTTATTACTTAACAGCTGACACTGGTTGCAGTCACTGCAGATGAGTTGCAAACAATTTCCCTGCAAAGTTCTGCTCACCTCCAGAAGAAATATGTTGAAGACTAGAGTTTCTTGTGAAAATTATCTGCCATCCCTTGCTGGTGGTAATTCCAGCCTTTGTGGCATTATTACATTTGTGGCATCCCCATGACTGGTTCACTGGAAGCTAATAATTATGTCCCCGGAGGAAGGCAAAGGTTGTAGGACACAACCTTTCTAAACTCCAGCGTCCCTGCTGCATATTTATCCATGTGCAACCTGAAATACTACGGTGGAAATGAACCTGGGCAGCTCCACCAGGAATGGGTAGAGTGGTAGTGACTTGGCCTGTCCCATGCCCCTCTGAGGACAGCGGGCAGGAGTACAGTGATGGGCTGCTTGCTTCTGAAGTGTGGAGGAAAGACAGCTCAGCCTTGCCACACTGGGTGGCGTGGTTGTGAGATGGCTGGATAGTGATTACATTGGAAGGAGAATGGGCTGTGCATTTTGCTGCTCAGATGAGAGTTTTGCCAACACAGGAGTTCTGTGTCAGCATCTTCTGCAGCCGAGTAGGTTGGTTCAGCTGGTGTACCGCACGGCGTCAACAGCTTTATGAAGCACTCACATTCCCTGGCAGGAGCTCAAGGAGCATTTCCAGCAACCTCCAATTACAGTATTAATTACAAAAGACTATCAAGTTCCCCAGAATAGGCCCCAAGCTTCCTTCTGCATGCAAACTAGCAAGGACTTTCTTGCCCATGCAGGTAGAGCTCTCTTCAGACTATCATCAGCCTGTTTGTACATCACCCATCACTGTCAACTTCCCTTCAACAATGACACCTTAAAACATCATTGTGCATGCCAAGCACCTGCCTTTCATAAAGCAAATGTCACCTTGAGTCAACTGCCAATCTGGAGGTTTTGAAAGGATGTTTTAATGTAAATGGAAGGTCAGTTGCTTCTTTCTACTTCTGTCCCACATGTGACTTTTTTTGTGATAAAGCTCTGAGCCCTAATAATACAGGCACATTAACACCTCAAAGAGAATCATCAGGTGCCTTAACCAGATTGCAGATTGGTACACTAACTGGCAGAAATTAGCAGATTGTCTTCAAGCAATATTTGTGCCCCACTGTGGAAACCTGATGGCAAGAAATGCCCATGTTGGCATGGAGCGAGGCTTTCCTTTCTCTGGTCAAAAAGCAGACTATTTTGCTGCTTCACTGGTGGTGTGATTGCTGATCCATTGTTGGAATAGGGAGCCCTGAATATTGAGTGGCCTGAATCTCTTCTCACTGTCTTTAACTTGGATACCTGAAGACTTGAAGACAAAATTAAGAATTTATGGTGGGATGCATCTCACCAGTCTTCTACCATCTAAAAATCAGGGGTGAAGTCCCCAGGTGTCCTATCAGAGGAGTGAAAGAAGGGCACTTTCAGAAGGAAATTCCTCCTAAGACTCCTACCTAGTCCTCTCCACTGACTGCATAGCAAACCTATATGGTGGACCATTGACTAGACGATTTTTTTTTACCCTTATTGATCTGACTGTGGCTTTTGACTTGTCTGCAAATAATATGGAGAGTATACCCCATCTGCAGTGCTGCAGAAATTAAATACTGTGTCTGAATGCTGGTATAAACCCAGGCTCAAGCTCTCCTCATACTCATGGAGGAGGGTGGTGGGGGAAAAAGTAAAAAAGAAAAGGATGTTCGATTTTACAATTAAATAAATAAAATGTCTTATTTTCACAGTAAAATGATACACTTGGTGCCTGTAGGCATGTGACATATCATCCAGACATATGTCATTTTGGGTGACATATCATGGACTTGCCAGTTGGAAAGGTAGAACTGCCCAAGGGCTAGTTTGATTTTTGCACCTGAATCAGAAAAAAAAAAACAAAACCTTTTAGATTTTCATTCATAAATCAGTGGTGCAGTCTAGTTCATATCTGCTGCTGTTCCCTCTTCTCCTCTGTCTCCTTTCTTCATTCATGTTGTCATCCCCTCTCTATCATCCCATGGTAATACGTCTTTCAGAGGTATGTGCTCCACTCTATCAGAGATATGCCTACTTGGGATGCATTACTCACCTTCTCAGATACCAATATGAATCCAATTTTCTTTAAACATGATGAGGTTTTGACACAATTTCTATTATCAGTAGTGGGGATATTATGCCAACACACCGCTACAGGTCTGAGTCGTTGGAACGAGTAGTTGTTTTACTGGAGACTTGAGTGTGAGCAGGAACGAACGTGTGTGCTGAGTTCCCGTTCTCCAAAGTGTAAGGCACTGGCTTGAAGATCATAGAATCATAGAATCATAGGTTGGAAGAGACCCTTGGGATCATCGAGTCCAACCATCAGCCCTACTCTACAAGTTCTCCCCTACACCAGATCCCTCAACACCACATCTAATCTACTCTTAAACACAGTCAGGGATGGTGACTCCACCACCTCCCTGGGCAGCTGATTCCACTGACTGACCACTCTCTCTGTGAAAAATTTTTTCCTAATGTCCAGCCTAAACCTACCCTGCAGCTGCAGCTTGCAGACTTTCCATCTCGTTCTATTGCTAATTGCCCATGAGAAGAGACCAGCACCAATGTCTCTACAGTGCCCTTTCAAGCAGTTGTAGTGAGTGATGAGATCTCCCCTCAGCCTCCTCTTCCTCAAACTAAACAACCCCAACTCCCTCAATCATTCCTCATAAGCCTTATTCTCCAGGCCTCTCACCAGCTTCGTTGCCCTCCTCTGTACTCGCTCCAGCACCTCGATATCTCTCTTGTGCTGAGGTGCCCAGAACTGGACACAATACTCAAGGTGTGGCCTCACCAGTGCTGAGTACAGGGGGACAATCACCTCCCTACTTCTGCTGGTCACACTATTTTTTATGCAAACCAGGATGCCATTGGCCTTCTTGGCCACCTGGGCACACTGCTGGCTCATGTTCAGCCACCCGTCGACCAGCACCCCCAGGTCCTTTTCTGCCAGGCAGCTCTCCAGACACACTTCCCCAAGCCTGTAGCGATGCATGGGGTTGTTGTGGCCCAAGTGCAGGACCTGGCATTTGGCCTCATTGAAGGCCATGCCATTAACATTTGCCCATCTATCCAGTCTATCCAAGTCCCTCTGTAGAGCATCCCTGCCCTCAAGCAGATCAACACTCCCACCCAACTTAGTGTCATCCGCAAACTTACTGACAGTGTTTTCTATGCCCCTATCTCCATCGTCAATGAAGATATTAAAAAGGAAAGGCCCCAGTACTGAGCCCTGAGGAACACCACTTGTGACCGGCCGCCAGCTGGATTTAACTCCACTGAGCACCACCCTTTGGGATCGTCCTTCCAGCCAGTGCTGGATCCAGCAGATCGTACGCTCATCCAGGCCATGAGCTTGGATGTGCTTAAGTGCTTAAGTGCTTGGTGATTCACGGCCAGAGTTCCTGTGTTTTACAAGGCTGAGGCAAAGTTCCTTTCTTTTTCTGGTTGCTAAAGTTAAGGGAAGCATTCACGGATACGTATTGCAGAGTAAATTAACTTCAGCTGCAGAAAACAAGATGGTTGCAGATAAAGAGGAAAGACAACTCCATCAGAGAGGAAGGACTCATTGCCTTCCTGAATTCGAAGGATGAAAATGAGAATTCATTCCTCCCTCCTCACTACCTCAGCCCCTTTCTGACACATATTCCTGCAGATGGTTAAAGGCGCAAGCAATGGGCAGTTCTTTAATATACAGAGCTACCACAAAGTCCTCTTTTCAAATGAGAAAGTGGCTTTGCAAATATCTAGCTTCTCTAAGGACAGCTTGTGGTGTGTATTTGAGTGAAGGATTTATTTTTTTTTTTTTAAAAAAAAGGTCTCCTCAGTTTAATGGGTAATTTCCCTTGAAAATGGTAAACTGCAAATTAAATGGCAAAAAGCAATTAATTATTGAAATGATAATATCCTTGTAAAGGTTAAGAGGTAATATAAATGAAGTTCATGTGAGCGCATTAATGGAATTACTGTCTTCCCTCCTTATAAGTGGCAACTGTAACGACCTTGCTAATTAGCTTTTTCATCGGGAAAAGGAATATTGAAATATGTACTTATATTGCAGAAGCACAATCTATGACTAGGTTATTTTGCTACAACAGAATATAGAGTGAACCCTTTTCCGTGCAGTTAAGAGCTCTTCCCAGAGCATGCAGCTTTTGGTGGAAACAGGAAACGTTGCATTTGAATAACATAGGAAAAACAACTTGTAATTTGGAAGGAAAACATGGGCCAAAGCCAAAGATTGACACAGACACACGGGCCAGGATACAGCTTCCCTTCAGCTTGCTGCAGCTTCCCCATGAGCACAAGGCATGGCCAGAAAATGACTCTACCCTGAATCGATGGCTGAATCGGTACCTGTTGCTCCCCATGCCTGGAGCCGGGCAGGCAGCCCAGGCTCGACATGCCAGCCTGGGTCTTGGGTACTTCCCATGCAGTATTTTTAATAGGCGGAGGTATAGGTGTATATATATATAACACCTAAGTGCATACACATATAGACCTTATATGTACTCTATTTCCTATTGACCAGCCTCTTTGAAAGCTTTAAAGAAAAGGTCTTGGTTCTTCCCCCACTGAAACCATGTTTCGGATGTTGATACACTGGAAAGTGGGTACTGCTTGGGTTTCAGCTTGGGCATTGCAATTTTGCCATGAATGAATCCATGCAAGGTTTCATTCAATCCATGCAACCATTTCAGAAGTTCCAGCTTTATGGAGTGCCTCAGATCTGTACCAACCTCAGGGTATGATGGGGAGGGAATGAGCTTCCACTCGTAAAATGAATTGGCCTTTGTCCCCAGCAAGAGGATTTTCGGCTTTCTTTTCTAAAAACCTCAGAAATCATTAGCCTCATCCTTGGGAATGTGATCTAAGATGGTGACCTAGATGCAAATGATTGCTGGAGCTCGGGGGAGAGGCGGCTCAGCTCCAGTTCTGCGGCAAAAGCCTGGGGGTGAGGAACTCGACGCTGCCTTGCATCACATTCAAACAGAGACATGCCAGTTTAGGCAAACCGTGCCACTACAGTCATCGGTGCTCGTTCTGCACATGCACCTCAGGAACCTCAGGGCCAGTGGCAGAGGGAGGATCACACAAATTTTGTGGAGAACAGAAAAAGCAGCTCCGCTCTCCGCCGCCCGGCTCTTCCCGCACACGCCTTTCTCCGTCTGCAGCCCCCATCGCACGCCTTTCTCCGTCTGCATCGAAGGCTTCGTGGGGACAGACAAGGACTCAACTCTTGCCATTTCCACTCGGGGAGGTGTGGAGCCTCCCGGTGCTTGGAGACTGGTCTATCCCCGCTTCCCCGAGGCTGCTCCCAGCCCGGGTTCCCGTTCCCGGCCGCCCAGCGAGTGTCACTGTCGAGCAGCGCAGAGCTCCGGTCCCTCCTCCGCCCAGCCCGGCCGCCGCTCTCAGAACCTGGGCACTACCGCGGCTCCTAGTCCCGATTTGAAAATGTGCCTCGCAGCTGAAAGCCGAGCCCTAAACCGGGGCTTTAAATGAAACAAGAGAAATCTTCTCACTGTTGCACGCGTCGTTAAACAATCTCATTTCTCCGAACGCACACGCCGCAAAGGTCGGGAGAACACCCTGGCAAGACCTGCTCTTTAGTATATATTCCCCTCATCTTTCTTTAAGAGCATCAGGGGAAGATAGACAGATGTTCCACTGGTAAATAAGATGCCACGATTAAATTATTTGCATTGGGTCTATATGCAGAGAAAGCAGGCTGCCGGTAGATGAGCATTTCTTACTGGGAAATTGCTCTTTCATCATCCAGGCATTCCTTATTTTTCGAAGCCCGCTTGGGAACAGTGGAAATTTGGGATTGAAATCCTCCACATCTTCCTCCTGAGTTTGTGCAGGGGTAAGACAATTTCCTGTTGAAGGAGAATGGGTCTGAGACCTGTCATCCCGGAGCTCTGTCACCTTGGTAGTGTTTGTGAGGGCAGAGCAGGCATTCTTCCTTTCAGCCATGGGGCTGGTGCAGAATAAACCTCCCTGGCCTCTCCCACGGCCACTGGGCTTGTCAGCAACAGGACACAAAAGAGATAATCTGTAGCTTGATTTGCTGTGGCTACTATTTTAGAGCCTTGCAAAACGCAGAGCACCTGGTGGCTTTTATATAATAGATGATAGGTAATAACTTTATAAGGATGAAACAACATAAGGAGGTTTTATGGCAGATAATAAAGGATGCTTCCTTTTTTTTTTTTCCATTTTTCTTGGACATGTTATTTGTATTTGTGTATTTCTATGCATCCAGAGATTAAAAGACTGATGTTGGCCACAACAGCATTATATCAAGTAAGGCAATTGTCCTTCAGAAGTCATCAAATCATAGAATGGTTAGTTGGAAGGGACCTTAAAGATCATTGAGACCCCCCCGCCATGGGCAGGGACACCTCCCCCCTTGACATGTGTTCTCTTCATGAACTGTCAGAAATAGGATTTGTCAAGTCTACCACCATGAGAAACAGCATTAAAATAAATGCTAATCATAACACAGTACTGGAATGGGACTGGAGAGAGACTGTTTTGTTTAGAGCCAAGTTTTCAGGCCAGGATTCAGGTTCAGATGTGGCAGTCCAAAATCTTGGGAGCCTAACTCCACCCACAGTAGAAAACATGCAATGCATTTGACTTGGAAGAGACACCGTATGGACACATTAGAATGTAGCGACTTGAATTTGTTTTCTTACCTTTCTCTGAAAAATTTGCAGGTGTTAGACTTGAGGTTTTCTTTTTTTTTGCTTGTTTAGTTGATTTTTTTTTCCTGGCTGCCGCATATTGGACAGATTCTCAGGCAAATGTATTAATTATCAGATTACTTCCCTAACAGTACTTGTCTGTTTGGTTCTCGGTGACTGTATTTGAATAATTGGGTTGACTTTCCGTTGCTCCCAGTACATAGCCTCAAGTCTATTGTTGTGCCTACACCTCTCTTTCCCATTTAAAATCGAGTACAGACACGACCTGAAGATCCAGTTTTGTAAGATGCTCGGAACCATGTTGACGCGATCACTCTCATGCAGACCACACAAGAGAAAACCAGATGGTGGCCTGCAAGAGAAAAACCTGTTGTTTCTTTTTCTTGTCAAAGAATGAAGATGGAGGCTTGCTAGCCGCTTCATTTTCCTCGGGGTTTGGGAACATATGCACTCCCCTATGGCATTTTTATATGACAGTGGATTGCTTAGAGGATATGCTGCCATGGAATTATGGCTGTGGCCAAGCCTGTGATGGGTATATTTGATGGGCTTCATTTAGGTGCAGTGACAGGATTTTCTCTCTTTATTCTGCTGCACTGATTAGCTCCATCAAGTCTGTGGAGCACCAGCTGTAACAGCAGCTTAGTCAATGGATCAGGGAGAAGAGAAATGGTAAAATCTATAAGCATATTTTCACATCTCCCTGCTAGGGTACTTTTCTGACAGTGTATTCGTGGGTGTTTGATCCAGTCTGACTTCCAGTGGTTCCAGCAGTGGGGAATCCGCAGCTCAGGTTCCCTAGACCAATTCTGAAGCTTTCTCAAAAGTGAATTCTCTTAGATTTCAAAACACCAGAACAAATTTTAAAACCAGCTGCTATTTCAGTACAGACAAAACCCTGGAGACCAGAACTTTCGTTACCACTCTGCTCTGAGGAGGTCTCTCTGCTTTTGTGGTTACAAGAGAGATTGCAGATCCTGAAGCACCATGCAGTAATTCCCTTTTTCTTTCAGACAGGTTAGATGTGGACTGAAATGTTTCGGGTAACTTTCCCAGTAAAAATACTAAGCACAATGTTCCCTGAAAGGGGCAGAAAATGTTGATACAGTTGAAGCATGTTGAGTTGTAAACATTAGGAAGAAAATGGAAGAAGAATTTGGATGTTAGCTTAAACACACGATGTGTCTAATTTGTTTCTAATCAAAACAAAACTCCTTCTCTGACAGAAAATGGATTGCTAAATAAAGCTTATTTCCCTACAAGTGACTAAGTCATGCAGCCAGCTTGCGGGGGCATTCAGAGACAGTTGGCAAGATAAGATACTTCAGGATAGATGCAGAATTCAGTGTGCAGTTTCCATGAGGGAATGCAGAATGGCAGCAGCTCAGGGACTGAACGTAAAGGCCATATAAGGGAAGTGAATGAACTGCTGTAGAGATGCCATGAGCAAAGCAAACACTGACTTGGGGACCTTGGCATATACCATGGAAGAGATAAATTGCATGAATAAATACATGCTTGTTTGCTTCTCCCTAGCTTTGCAAAGCCAGTTTTAACTGGGGAACTGTTTACATGCATGAAACAGAAGGTTTTCCACAATCATTTATATGCCAAGCAATTTCTACCCATGTCTAATCCCAATGCATGCCTAATTTAGACACATTTATCACAGTTTCATTGTAACTGAGGCCCTTGGCTAAGGTAAGAATGTCAGACCAGATCTTTAGACAATTGTGGATTTAGTAGCAATACTTGATTCTTCTCTTTCTTCACGTGAAGAGCACAGTTCAAATGTCACACTCTTAGCTTAGTGTCCCTGTCATTTCAGGTGTCGGTGAAATGAACAGTAAGAGGTAAAACACCGGACTGAGCCAAGTGAGATCACAGGAGCAGCAAGCGAAGAGTGCCTACAGTCATCAAGAGGTGCATAGCTCTGTGCAGAAGTGGGAGACAGGAGAACTGGTGCACTCCCTGAGGGGAGGCTTGGCACAAGGCAAAAAGAGCTTATTTGCAGGCAGGTTGCTAGAACGGCATGCTGTGGAGCCGGCTCAGTCTTGGGAAAGTCACAGGAGCTCCCTTTCGGTCAGCCACCCCTGTGGGCACATCCACTTTCATGTTTTGGTGTGGATCAAAGGCACGATTTTGGAGTGAATCCAGATCATCCTCACCTACCACGTTTTGGTTTAACCAGCAGTGGCGAGTACACAAAGTGGATGCAGATGGGATGAAAGCAAAAGACGCAACATCAGAAATGCATCTGATGCGTTCTGAGCACTCACAAGGCCCTCATTCCATAGGTCCAGGTTGGAGTGCATCTGAAGAGAAACCTGTGGAAACGTGTGAACATCGTTCAGGTCCTCAGCACCAACTGAACTGATCCATGTTACTTACTCAAATAGATGTATACTAGGTGGATAGCCTAGAGGTAGCTAGGGGGCTATGGCTGTTTTGGGGGTATGCCTTTATTGTCTTCCTTGGGTAGCACGTTATTGCCTATGTTCTAACACTCAGCCTATATTTAATCTACTTCTTTGATTTGAAGCACTTTTTCTCAAAGAATATGCCTGAAATGTTAGGCTGGAAAACTCGATCTTGCTAGATACTTTCCAATCCATTTTTTTATCCCTTGAGAAAATATGCATTTTCAGTAGTGTGCTGATTTTAAGACTTCGCATTATGGGGGGAAAATGGAAAGTCTTATTTAAAAAAAAAAAGATCCAATAAAGTGGCTGTGTAATTTAATTCTGAACATGATTGTTGCTACTATTAAATAGTGTAAACACAGACTGAGTGCAATAAACTTCACTTCCATTTAGCATTAATAATATTAATGATCAGTACTTAAATCACATGCCATGTTCCAGGACTGTAAAAGAAACATTACCAAAGAGATTTTGCATGTCTGGTGCTGACATAATTTAAACCTGGCATAAAATTGTCTTCTGTCTGAAGGAATTTATTCGAGCTGCAGGGCGGAGAGGAAGAAGCAGAATAGGAAATCTCTCTTTCTCCCAGAGGCTCTGTGTGCACCGTCCCTCCTCGCTCCCAGAAGGCAACCCCTCCCCAAAACTTTCCCACTTAAAGACACTCTGCTAAAGGACCGGAGCTCCCGTCTCTCCGCTTGACCTAACCCAGCCGGGAGGAGCTGCTTGGTACTCTGGTCACATTTATTCTCGCTAGAGACTAGCTCCCGAACTGTTGCCATCAAAATGCTGGATCAGCAGCTCGCATGCAGGCACGCACACACACACACTTCTTATCACACGCACACCATCAGGAGATTAGCCCATATTTTCCCATGTAAGGGCTGTAGCCTCCCCCCTTTCCCTCTAACATTCCTTTCCCGCCGGCTTTTTCCTCCTCTTCTCTCTTGCCTTTTCCTCCCCTTCGTCCCCCGCTTCACCGCCCCACGCAACCCGGCAAGCAGCCGCGGAGCCGCGGCGTGCGGAGCAGAGCCCGGCGGCGCCACCG
>VZTM01025916.1:70151-184680 GCA_013400555.1 Jacana jacana | reverse complement strand
CCAGATCCCCTTCCCCGTCCCAACACCCTGCCCAGCCGCATCCCTTGCCTCCTTGCCTCTTCCACCGGACCCTCCGGACTCCCTTCCCTTCCCGGTTTCCCTGCCCTCCGATCCCCTTGTTTTCCCGCATCCCTTCCCCTCCCGGGCCCCCGTTCTTCCCGGATCTCCCTGCCACCCTGGACCGCTTTCCCTTTGAGGCCCCCAGTCTTCTCCTAGCTCTTCGTCCTCCTGGCCCCCAGATCCCCAGCCATCCCGGCCACTCTGCCTTTCTATCCCTCCTGTGTCCGCAACTCCCTTTCTCCCCCGGAGCCCCTTCCCCTCCTAGTCTGTTCTTCCTGGACCCCCTGGCCTCTCTTCCCTTCCCGCATCGCCTACCCCTCCGGGACCCCCTGCACCCCAGTCCGCCCCTCCCTGGTCCCCTTCGCACTCTCCCGGCTCCGCGGGCGCCCTCTCGCCCCGCAGCCTTCCCCTCGCATCACCCCGGCGAGTTTTGGTTCGCGGCCGCCGCCTTCCCTCGGGGGGAGACGGATCTCTCTGCCGCCCCCTCCTAAATCCCTGAGGCGGGGGAGCGGGGTTTCGGGGCCGGAGGGGCGAGTCCGCCTCCTCGGCTTGTGGGCTGGCAGCCTCGGGAGAGGCAACGCTGCTTCCCCGCCAAAGCCGGCGGGTTTACAGGGTCCTGCCCCGGCAGCCTCCATGTTATCCCCTATTTCCAGTCGTGCCTCCTCCCCCGATTCAAGGAATGGTCTTCCCTAAGTGCAGTGACCCACTTTGCCTTAGACGTTTGGTGCCACGCCAAGACACAGGCAGATTCTTCTCCTGAAGATTGCCTGTGGAGGGATGGAGGCACCCCATGCTCCTCTCCTAAGTTTTTATCCCCAGGAGTTTAGAGTTTTGCAGGTTGAAAGGCATTTCTGTGGCTAAGCTATAAGTAGATAGCTGTATACTTCTTGAGTACCAGCATAGTCCTGTTTTAAAATTATAGAAGAGACTTCTTTTTCTTAGTATTTTAAAAGTAAACAAAACTTCTGTGTGGTGCACATGCTTAATTTCACGTAGAGATTCTTTCTCTATGTTCCCTTCTTTGTATTGAAGTAATATTAATTTTATTGCCTGTACATGAATTGAATTCACTGATTGGCATCTAATCATGCCTTTAAAAAAGCCCTATAAATAGCTATCAGAATTAATTTGGCAGTAAGTGTAAGAAATGATCATAAACTTACAAATGCAGTTGGAGTAATGATCCAGTGGGGATTTATCAAGAAATCTCCCCAAGCTCTGGTGTAGGTTTCTATGGCAGTCAATAGCACTTGGTCACACTGGTACTGACCTTCGAGGCTGGGAGTTGTCTGAGAAGGATGCATAGGGGTTAAGCCTCGTGGGTTTGAGCTGGGAAGAGGCCAAGGAGAGAAGGAGCTGGGCTGAGCGCAAAGGAGACACCTGTGGTTTAATCCTGTGCTGCTTGGGGTTGCATGGGGGTGAATCCAAAAGATGTGGCGATGTCTTAATCTATCAAGAGACCACTGGGACTTGGGGTTTCTGGCACTTCTGGATGTCAAGTGATAAAGGGCCTGTTTTGCACAGGGATGCCAACAACTTAAGGGAATGCTGGAAATGATCACACCTTGCAACACTTCTCTTGGGGGTGTGTTGATGAGGTTTACCTCTGCCACAGGGGTCTGATCTTGAAAAGACTTAGGTACTGGGAGCGGTTTCGCACTGAAGCCGTGGGGCCATGTATAATGTGAAGTGCACTCCCCGGGTGTCACGGGAGGACAGCTCATATAGCTAAGAATAAACGAGACCTCACCTTTTTCTTTCTGTATCAGTAAGGGAAAGATCAAGATGTACAGTGGAGAAAAGTGAGTAGGCAAATAGACGGGGAACCCCTGGAGGTGGCTGCAGAGCATTCCTGGATGTGTGCCGCAGCCTGTGCTGGCTGGGCTGCCTCCCACCACTGTCCCACCATCCCTAGCAGCCAATATCACGGACAGTAATTCTAGCAGCTGCTTGCAAGGATGGGACAGAAAAGTGAGATGTCTTAATTAAAAGTCCTGTAGCAAGGAAAAACACTCTGGCAGATAAACATTTTTTCTTCCTCCATCATTATTACTGAACTTGTCTCTCTCTCTCTCTCTCTTTTTTTTTTTGTGTGTGTGTGGTGTTGTTTAATTAGGGACCTTTGTCTTCATGATGGGAGGAATAATTCCCTTGGCTGTTAGGATTGAAGCTTCTCCCAGCGCGAGGATTTGTCAAGGCTGAGAGATTCCGGATTATCCATAAACCTCCTCTAAAATACACGGCTGCTTTTCTGTCTCCCCATTGCGAGGGGTCTTGGAGCAGATACAAAGATGGCCTCCAGCCTCACCTGTGCTGGTGTTGTCTGGGCCTTCATCTCCTTCCTCTGTGCCGCTGCCTCCTGCGTGGGCTTCTTCATGCCCTACTGGCTTTTGGGGTCTCAGCTGGAGAAGTCGGTTTCCTTCGGCACTTTCCGGAGGTGCTCCTACCCGGTGCGGGATGAGACCCGCCAGACGACCGTGATGGTGGAGCAGTGTGGCCGCTACGCCTCCTTCCAGGCCATCCCAAGCGCTGAGTGGAGGATCTGCACGGTGGTGACGGGCCTGGGCTGTGGGCTGCTCCTCTTGGTGGCCCTGACGGCGCTCATGGGCTGCTGTGTGTCTGAGCTCATCTCCAGGACTGTGGGCAGGGTGGCAGGAGGCATCCAGTTCCTGGGGGGTAAGTGCTTGTGTGGGGAAGGGTTGGCTGAAGGTTTACACACATGGAGGCTCCCCTGGGCCTTTGGCATGAGGAGGGGTCAAGTCAAACTTTCTGGTAGTGAGGGAGACCTCTTGGCTCCCTTGAGGGTTGAGCTGGTTGTCTGGACACCTGAGTATGGCCCAAAGACTACAATTCTTCTGTGGTCACTGTCTTGTGCTTAAGTCCCTGCCTGGTCATTGTGCAACCTTTGAGAGTTGCATGGTAAGTAGACTTCAGTGGGCCAGCATCTTCCCAGTGGTTTTGTGGGATGTAGTTACCCACAGAGCTCAGCTGGAGAAGCATCAGGGCTGCAAGAGCCCCATGGAGATTGCGGTTTTGCAGAGGAGAGGCTGTGTTATGTGGGAATAAGCCCTCTTCTTTCTCCTTCCCACCCTCGTCACTAGCACAGCTCCCTCCACCTCTGCTCTCTGCTGCTGCGTGGATCTAGCAACAAGGCTGTGGCCCTGTTTATCCCTGGTGTAGGTGTCCCACCATCTCCCAGGAAATGCTGCCTGACCCACACTGCCCGCTGATGGTGCCTTAGGCTTGCCAAGTCCATGCACTAGACAGTGTGTGGGAGCACTACCTCCCCTCCTTTTTTTAGCTTGTAATTGTGTGGAGTATTTGTAACTGTGGAGTATTTGAAGGGTATGAGACAATAAACAGGATCCTCAGGCCTGTTTTTTATAGGGCAGTTTTCCCAGTAAATCATCACTCTCTTGTCATCGGTGTCATGCGGCTCAGTGGCACTCACTTTCGCCTGCTGCAAGCGCTCCACCCATTAAGGGGATGTGTTTCCCGGAGCTTTTGGTGCCGCAGCGGTGCAGGCACCAGTGTTTCTCATGCCCTGCGGTGCCCGGTTCCAGCCAGACACCCTGACTTCATGCCCTGGAGGAGCAGGCTGCAGCGGGATCCCCACCTCACTGCACTCCAAATGGAAACTTGCCCCTTGAAGGCCGTCTGGATACATTCCGAGTCTGCAGCTCTGAGGAAGCACAAAACAAAAACTCCGCTATTGTCCAGCTCAGGGTGGACAACCAAGGCAAGGAGAAGGCGCTGTGCCAAGCCTCCACCCAGGCGATGCCAGCAAAGCTCTCTCCTGGCCACAGGGAGCCCTGCCTCCAACTTTTTGAGTAGTTTCAGCACTTCAGAGCAAGCAGACTCCTGTCACTTCACCATTCCCTCAGTTTTGCGACCCACAGGCATTCCTGTGTTTAATCTGGCTGACAATTTGGAAGTGCAGCAGCTGCTGGAGAGTTAACTCTGCTGGGAACTGCAGCTTCTTACAGCCTGCTCCATTATACAATTCCAGCCAGGCATCCAGGGCATGGAGGGGATTTTGGGTCCAGCAATACTCTGTGAGCCTGTCTGGTCTGGCTATTTTCACTTATGGCAATCACAGGCTTGTGATTTATCCACCCCTCTTTTTTTCTGATGGCCAGTGTGACCTGTCTGGTTTTAATTTGCATTTGGCCCCTTTCTTGTAGCTATGCTCTTTGCAGAGTGTGGCTGGCCATGCCTCTGGTGGCTCACAGCCACCCCAACAAATGCGGCAGCCTGCCCCAGCGATGGGCAGCTGGCTGGGGGATGCAGGAGGAATTCAGCTCCCCCGTGACACTGGTGTGGGCTGAAGGAGTGCACCCTTCTCCAAGGTGGGATGGTGGTTCCTGTGCGAGGAGGTTGAGAGGTCCCTTCTGGTCACACCATGGCCACGCCTGGAGCTTGTCCCAGCTGACCAGGCAGCGTCCTATCCCGCCTGGAAGGGCGTGAGGTGCTTGCCCTCGGTAGGTGACAATTCAAAGAAATGTGAACTTGTGATATGAAATGAAAATTGCCAACAACTTTGCTTACAGTTCAGAAATTAGTTACACAGCATGTCTAATTTTCCCCTCTACTGGCTTTTATGGTTGTGTCTCATTTCACTCAGCACTGCTGGAAGTGTGTAAGAAATGAACAAAGCGAGAACCCGTCATTTCTTAACCTGCTTAAAATCCAGCTGCGGGGGAAAGGCCACGTGGTGAAAGCCAGTAATTTGGATGAACTGAAAGGACATATTAGGGTACAGATCAAATCCTTACATCCATTAAGGATGATCCTTGGCTGCTATGAATCAGTACAGCTTCATTGTTTAAATGACACGACTACATTTAATCAGATGTCTAACTTAGGCAGTGTAATTATTAGGTTGTTTTATGTCAAGATAGCCACGAGCTGTTCACTTTATTTATGCTAGGTCTTTGTTCCCTGTACTACAGTTGCAGGTTTAGTTATATACCACAATGTGTACTTTGAATATGGCTCAGTGGCAGTGCAGTGATTGTCATTTTAATTGCCCTCCACTTGGAGATCTAACCAAATAAAATGTATTTTTTTTCTCAACTGGGGAAGAGACATCCCCATCCCCACCCCATCTTTGCATGAAGAAATAAAGGCTGGGGAATTTAGCAGGGCAGTAAATGATGCTATTAATTAATCCTTGGTGTTAGGGCAGGGAAATATCTAGGCGGTTTCACTTTCTGTTTCTTTTCATCGGAGTTACCTGCAACAACACCCAATGCTCCGCTGGGGCTCCTGCTCCGTTGGTGGAGGATGAGTGTGGGATTAAACCGTATTGCTCCTGAAGTTAGAAACTAGCACAAAGGCATGCTCAGTGTAGCTAGTTCATGGCTTCAGTGGTGTTCTGTTCATCTAGGATGCAAGTGATTTTCTCAACATGATTTAAAAACATGGACTTGGTTAGGTACTAAGCCAATTGCCAACGAAGTATTATGGGAGGCCCAAGAGTGTGTGAGACAGACAGGCCTCTGAAGCTGTGGTGGCCAAAGCGCTAAGCTTGCTGAAACTAACGTGCTCCAACACTGGAAGCACTTTTTACTGCTGTAAAGAGGTGGCAGGGAGGTTTGCCTACAAGAGGTGGTGAGCAAACAGCCCAATTGTCGTCTTCTACAAATGCGAAAGAGGAGTAACTCCAAGTAGGTCAGTGCAATAGCACCTGTATAAAAGTAGTGCAGCTTGCACTAGCTAAACGGTGCCAAGGTTTTGCAGCTGGGATTTCCCCAACTTGGATGTGGCAACTCATGGGAGTAAATTATTCATGAGTGCTTATCCCATAAATCTGTTCCTCTCATAAAAATTGAATGACAGAACCTGCAAGAAACTGCAGATCCACGCAGAGTAAGAAGGGCTCCTCAGATATTGATCGATCTTACGTACTTATATTTGCTGTTCCAGATGATCCTGGCTACAGAGCATATATGTATTTTAAGATGTCTCTGGAATGATAGAAGCTAAGTTTCTGTTCCTAGTAGGATGATTGCATCATAGACTTTTCCTCCCATTTGCAATTATAGGAACCACTTCCTTTCCCATGCGTGGCCACTCTGTGACTGTTTCAGCCATTGCTTACATGAAAAACAATGCTATTTTTAGCTTTTTCTAAGGCGATTTGGTGGTGGGTGACAAGAAGTAGCCAACACCCCAAGGCCAGACACTTCTGTTGGTTTGCAGTCCACGGCCAGCAAACTACCACTGCGGTGTCTCGGCTTCACAGACATTTCTGTTGGTTTGCTTCAAAGAACTGACAACTGAGGCGAAAGTTATGCTGTCGGTAACCTCTTGAGGGCATAGTTATGTAGATAGATATAGTCTTCACTGATAACAGTAAGTGCAGTGTTTCCAGCTGGTTTCCTTTGAATGTTTGGAAGATGGAAGCATATATAATGCAGCTAGAACAGATTGTGAGGACGTATCTTTGACCATAACTATTGAGGGCATGACAGCAGGGAGTGAAGTTTAATGAATCTATGGCAAATTGGAGTGTGTAATTATTGATCTTCTTTTCATTGTGCCGTGGCAAGTCAATTCCACTTAAATGGGGAGACTAGAAATTTGCAGGTAGGTAGCTCAGATATGACATACTAATTTGGTGAATAGCTTCACTCTCTGAATGCAGAGCGATGATTTTAAGAACATAGCGATAATTTTAAGAACATAATGAACTTAAAGGTTAGCCAGTTTTATGAGAGGCGGTGGATCAAAAGACACAAGTATAGCAAGGATGGTCAATTTAAAGAGCGTTATGCTGCCAAGGTGAAGCTTTTCATGAAAATGGTCAGCGTGCAGGAATTAGAGATGAAATCTGCACTAACTCACAACTCCCTTTGGCAGAGTTGAACAGCTAAGCCAGGATCAGAGGGGTATGAATCCAAAGGAAGATGGCATGAAACAACTTGCTGACTTAAACACCTCTCTGGACCTGACATTTTGGCTCTCATTTGGAGTGGTGTATGAGAAGCCATCCCTCTCCATGATTATAGAGTAGCCATGTGGTTAGTACTGTCATCTTTAGTCCTGATCACACATTGATTGTACTCAATAAATGCACAAGTTTTGCTGCTCCTTTCAGCAAAATTTTTAGCAACGCTTTCTCTTTCTCTCCTTATTTCTCTATCTTGTTTCCCTCGTGTTTCATGGCAGTGCTAAAACTCCTGAAACTATGGTTCTTGAATGACCAGTTAGAAAATCTGGAGAGCTCTTGAACCGGGGAGGAGTGATGAAAGGAGCATTTGATTATTTGAGAAAAAGGGGACACAGATCCTAACAACTTCTGATTTTGTCTCAGAAAAAAATTACAATTTGCCTTCTGGAAAAAGTTCTAAGGACCACACAAAATTGCTGTAAAAATCCTTTGCTACCTCTCCTGTGCCAGTACTAGCCACAAGAGTTTCCATCTCCCATAGGCTGCTCATGACAGGTGCTTGCTGGGTGTGGAGGGCAGAAGAATGAGGAGACCATTGAGTGTGGAGTGATGGCTCTTTTGTCCATGAGGAACTTCTAAAGAAAACCTTTGAGATTTTGAGTTGGAGATCCAAAAAGGAGACAGATGCAAAGGAGATGTGCAGGTTGTCTGGCTGAATCAGACTTTTTCAGATTGGACAATCGAGGTCCAAAGTGTAGGTGGTAGAGAAGGGAACAGCCCTAAAGACATAGCAGTGTGGGTCCATGCAGATAAGCTGTCCTTCAAGGAAAACACTTGAGGAAACATTTAAAGAAGTAAGAGGAGTTCTTGGAAGAGATGTAGTCATTGAACCAAGAAACATGGTTGGCAAAGGCAAGCCATGGATTGAGAAGAATGAAAGCAGTCTTGGTTCTGAGAACGGCTAAGAAGTCATTAGGGGTAGACTATAGGGACTATAGGGACTAGAAACTCCTGGAAAATGTGTGTGAGAAACTGGAGGAAAAGAACTGCAGGCAGTGACCAGAAACTCTTATTTTGTCTGACAGCTGAAGTGTCTGGAAGTGTCTGCTTTCTGTCTGGAAGACTAAGGTCAGGATCATTTTCTGCCTGTTGGGAAAAAACGTAACTCAGAAGAGCCTTGCGGGGGTCAAGGAAGATCTGAGATAGTCAAGACTTCCAGGAAGGAAATGGTTACCTCAGACTCCGCAGCTCTTCCAAGCCTGCCTCATGCATTTCCCCCACTATACATATTCTTCCCAAGTCCTCCCAAAATTGATACCTGAAAAAAATCCAGGTATAAAACCATGGAAAAACGGTGGTTTAGTTCTTTTATCCTCTTTAATCTAAAAGTGTTTTTTGCAAGCTGAGCTCTTTTGGGGCAAGACTAGGAAGGGGCGTTTGCTTCTGTCCTGCACCAAGCCCTCTTCTTCACTTGCAAAGTAAGCTGCTCCGGGCTGTTTTGCCACATCTTTCTCTCTCCTCTTGTCAGATGCAAAGCTTCAGTGATTTTGCTGTGCTCAGGTAGACATGTGACAGGGCAATCCTCATCATAGACAAAGACAAGCTGCAGGCGAGGTATTAATCCGGTGTATACATGCACATATAAAGACACTACAAGAAGGGCATATGAAAGGAACAGATGCCTCACCGGGAGGTAGCAGAAGACGAGCAAACAAGGAACACAGCACAGTTAAGTGTTGCTAGTGAGTGATTGCATGTCATGTCACATGCTCGTAGATTCAGCAGTAATAAGGTCAGCAGAGAACGCTATGACTATTTAGCTGAGGTCTGCTGTAGCATGGGTCATAGGACAGCCTTTATATAATTTCGGTTTGAGTAAGAGTTTATCTCCAAGAAAAAAAACTTCTCGACTGAATTTAATTAACTTTGAGAAAAGCAGGATCTTCATAAGTTGTTCCAGTGGTTAATTACCCTGACTGTTTTTCTTCCAGATCATTAATGCAAATATTAAAAATGCAGCAGCAAGAATATATCATTGCAAAGTTATATTTTCATGAGGATCATTATTTTTTTGTGTGCTGTTTTTAAGATCCAACAGTCAGGTTGCTTTTAATCCATTTAAGCTCTGCTTTCTTGTGGTTTCTATACTGGAACAACCTGTATAGAAGCTTCTTCATAGTTGCTGTTTCACACTGGTTCTCTCCAGTTTTCTATAGGCATCTACCAAAAGATTGAGTGCAGTGGATAGTTTTGCAGCTTCATCCCTTTTCATCTTGACTTTGACTTGCTAAGCTGCATCCTGTGACTTTTGGTGCCTGTGCTCAGCATCTGCTTCCCAGCACTACAAGGCACCTTCATGTACAGTGGTACAAGACAGAGTCTTGGATTTAAGATTTAAATCCAAGTTCTTAGATTTTAGTTTGGAGTCCAGATGAGTAAGGCAGGGAAGTTTTATTGTTTGTGAAGATGTTCAGAACAAGGAAATTTAAACAGGGATGTTATCTCAACAGATTCTGTAGCATATGTTTTATTGAAGATTAGCCAGCTCACTCTCTGCTGTATTCAGACGATGGTTAAAATACAGAACAAATTCAGGACCATAGCCCAACCAATACAATATATGTCCTCTGTCATGCTCAATTTATAAACTATATTGCTTAGGTTCCTACTCTCTTAATCAGATGTAGCCTCTCTCACCTGAATCTTTCCTCCATGGGCCACCGAGTCTGACTGGAGGGGAATCAAAGATAGCAGGTACTTACCTGAAATATTAAAAAAAAAAAAAGTGCAGAGTTAGAGTCTGTATATCCTTAAGAGAGGATCCTGTTTCCCATGGTTGCCTTCACCTTGCTTGCAGGAGTTCCCTCTGCAGCTCTGCTTAAAGGCAGCTGCCCCGACAGATCTAACAGCACAGCCTTTTTGTGCAATGGTTCCCTAAGGAGTCCCACTGAAGGAGACCTGAGTTAGCAAAGATTTGCCATTTAAGCTAACACCAACCATTTTATCGAAGGCGGGTTAGCGAGGAGGAATCAGTACTAGATGTTTCTGTTTGTAAACTGCAGAATCAGAAGCTCTGAGGAGACCATCCCTGCCAGCAAGGTCGTGCAGAGCAAGCAGGGAGTTGATAAACTGTTGGAATGGTGGAGATGCAACTTGAAGAAGACAAAGGATGCAGAGAGTAGCCTTTGTATTTAGTTGTCTTTGGGTCTTTTTTCTTTCTCTTCCCGGCCACTTCAGGTATCTTGACTCTTTCAGTGTTTCAAAATCTTACTAAAAAAGCAGCAACGCCCTTGTGGTCTGCAATTTTTCAAAGTCATCAATATGACATCAATATTTCTATCCTAGAGGTAAGACTATACGATTGTGACATCAGCCTAAAATGGGTGTGGTTCTGAGGCTGAGTGTCTTCTTGAAGAGCTACCCTAGTGAATTACCTTGTTTATACTGAATTGTGCTTTGAAGCACATGTTCAGTTCTTTTTCTTTCAATTATATTTACTCCTCATATAAATTTTGGCTAAATAAAGGGTGAAAAAAAACCCATGCCGAGCTTCAGCCTGGAGCAAATTCTGCAAGTTACATTTTAAATGCTTCGGAAGCACATTTAAAATGGAAATGCTGATGTATTAGAAAAAATGAAAGATGCTGCTGAAATACTGGGAAGAATCTTTTTGCTTCTCTTTGTTTTCTTATTGATGTTGAATATAAAAGTGATGTTTTGAATATTGCTGCATCTGCGTTGGGTTTAAGCAAAATTTTGCATTAAGAACAGAATTTTTGATCTGAAGAAGTCCCGGAGTGCTGTTTTATTTTTCTGTAGAATGAAGTTCAGGCTTCTTGCTTTTTTCTTCCCTCTTTTACTAGACAGGAACAATGATGCTCAACACTTCTGTGATGCTTTTCATTGCAAAAGACTTTGCTTGCATAACCTAATGAAACTTCAGAAAATGTAAGGCAGGGGAGCAAATAATCTATTTTGCAGGTGTAGAGTCAAAGTAAATTCAGAGTTGCTTCCCTTCAGATCCTCTGTATTTGTGTTGATTACAGCAGAATGTGGGTTGGAGTTAGAAATTTTGTTTCTGCACTGAAAGGTCTGGCTTGTTTTGCTTCCTGAGCTCCATGAGATATTTGAATATCACTGGGAACTGCATTTAGGCATCAAAATGTTTCCATATTTTCCAGTGTGGATGAGGTCATATGCCCTACAGACAGGGCAGGATTGTTCCCAATGGTGTATTTTCTAGGATTTTGTCCAGTCTGGTGTTAAATGTCTAGGTAACGTGTTGGGTTTTTTCTCCTTTCTCTCGGGAAACTCAGCTTACTAGGCATTCCACTTGGAATTTTTTCACAATATTCAAACTGCATTTTCCTTTCCTTGCTCACATACCTTCTAAGCTTGGCTTTATAGAGTACAATAGAACAATTTTCAGTCTATCTCCTTCATCATATCAATGAAGTCAGGCACATAACTTGAGGGCAACCAATGCATTGTTTCCATACAGTGAGCAGTTGGGAAGAAGCATGGTGTAATTAAGAAACAGAGGTTTATTGTACAACCCAAACTCCACCCACAGCCACATGCCTTGCAGTGGCCATCATGTCAGCTGGGTCCCTGCTTGAGGTTTTCCTTTGGCTCTGTGGAATACCTTTGTTGACTTTGGTGATGTTAAGCTTTTTATGTTGCTCAAGTGCAAGGTCCTAAGTGGCATTCAGACTATGTGGAGATGGCCTTAAGTTACAGAAGACCAAGAAGGATATCCTCTCGTTTTTCCTAGGAAGACTCTGCCACCACAAGACATCACAGGTCAGAGGGGCAATGTTGTATTTGACAGTTCTCTTCTAGTAGCTGTCCTGTATCTTCTCAGGCATGAAAAATTCAGCATGGTCAATGCACCCTGACAATGCTGGTGATAAGGCTGATTCACTAGGCTTGATTAGATCTCATTTACATTGTTTGTCCCACTGTCAGTCCCCAGATGTCACAGGTACATCTGAGAACAGAGGAAGACTTTTTTCCCCCTCCACACTGGCTTTTCCTTAGAGCCTGACCTGCTGAAATCAACAGCAGTATTCTTCCATGGGACCCAGGGGAGGGCAGGATCTGGAGCTCAGCACTGTTACTACTCATTGAGCTACTGGGATTTGGGGAAGGTTGATGCTGTGTAGCACTGCAGAGACCTTCATGGGATGCCAGATCCTACCTCATTCCTCAGGTATGGAATATTAATTGCAGCAGAACTAATGCTGTAGAACAAAACTCTTTCTTAAGAAGATTGCTGTACCATGGCCCAAGTCCACTTCTTCCTGCTTAAGCCTGATAAACCCCATGAACAATTACTATTTTTTATTGATTTGCAGGTAAAATTTTTTACTGGACTAACAGACTTTTAAGTAAGCTTGGCAGTATTTTGTGGAAATGTAAAGAAAATGTTAATGAAAGAAAGCCTAGACAGTTACCTATTACAAATCATTGTTGCTTTTATCTTGTAACATGATCCAAAAGGCCCCAGAGAGAATGAAGCAAAAAATGCAGAATTCTGATAAACACTGTATCATTTCTGTAGTAATGTAAAGAGTTGACCCTTTCCTTTGCAATCTGACAGTTCGGCTGTCTTGCATTGTCTCCCAATAAAGATACCTTTGTAATATAAAGCGATATTGTCGATTTGAGAAGAATGGTTTTCTAATAAATGCGAAGGGATACGGAGTTTGTCCCTTGCATTGAGGAGAAAGGATTTGAGATAAAGCCACGAATGATCAATCTGGAATAACAAAAGCTGCTTCTGAAATACAGCTCCCTGTGAGAGGATATGAAAACTGCTGGCATAGTGGAGTCTCAGAAATAGCCTTATGGCTTCTGAGGAGTGCTCTGCCTGACTTCTTCACAAGTTCTGGCTTTTGTCTGTCTGCAGCTAACCAAAAGCCTATTTATGAATACTTTCTTTTTTTTTTTTAATCAAAATGAACTTGATATTCAGAGTATCACAAGTGATTCAGGTCAGTCACAATACAGCTGAATGCCTGTTACAGGGAAGAGTTACCAGAAACCTTGAGCAGAGGTTTGAGCAGAAACAAATCCTCAGAGATGTATGAGCAGAGGTGGGAGCAGTCAGAGGCCAGGGTTACTGTAGACAAATCCAGCCAAGGAGAACAGGGTGCCACATGGGGAAGGAAGCAAGCAGAGTGGGACAGGAGGAGATTGTGAGAGGAAAGGAGCTTCACCCCGTTGTAAAGGTCCATTTGCCATACCTGCAGACATGTGCATCCTCTGCTGCTGCTGACTCGCAGAGGGTCTTTCAGATGTTGTACAGGTTACAGTCAGGAAAATTCAAAACTTAAGACTTCTGTGCTGAAGCATAGCTTAGCTTTCAAGGAATTCTGTTAGTTTTCAATTCCTTTTACTGCTATGGCAGTAAAGAGCATGATGAATGGCACTAAATATTGGGATAAAGCTCTTTACAGCCAAGACAAACCCCCAAACCATTACAGGCACATTCTGAAAAATCAAGAGGTTGTTATAAAAGTCAGGACATTTTTAGGAGAAGTCCTTTTACGAGAAACCCTATGGATGTCTTTGGACACAGCACTGGAAATCTCTCTAATCAGGAAAGTATTCCAGGGTCACTTTGGAAACGGTTCATCTTGGGAGCACTGAGCTATCTGTTGAGCAGATTCCATTCCTTCCTTTTTCTCCTACATTAGTGTTATCTGCTATTTCCTATTCTCTTCCATTGACTTCAGTCCATCCCCCAGGCTGTGAAAGAGGAAGCCATGGCTGAAGATAGTTTATGCTGAGCCATTCACAGCTCTGTTTAGCTTGTTCCTCTTTTCCATAACAATTTGCAATAAAAACTGTGTCAGGAAAGAGCTCGGTGACCTGTGAGGGCTGGGACAAGCCTTACGCTGGAGATGGCAAATTCCATTTCAGGCCACTAAGCCACAGATCCGATGCTAAGAACACAGGAAGCTGGGAGGATAAATACTGTAACTTTTCATCTCATGCATAAGAATTGCAGTCTGTTTTGATCTTGTGATAGAGAAAAGTCATTCTGCTTATCTCATCTAACATAGTGGCTAGTCTGATTACAAGCTTCCCTGCTTGGCACCTTTTTAAATTCAATTTGGCTGCCTGTGCCCTTGGCACACAGTGGGTTTCATTAAATTTCACAGCAGTTAGTTTTCATTCCCTCTGTGACACCTTTTTATCAACATTTGACTCTAGTGTAATTTCAAGCAATTGTGCTTTTTTTTGCGAAGCGCTTGTACCATAATAATTTGGCAGAGCAGGTGGGGGAAGACGATTCAGACACCGCTGCAAATCTGTGTAGAAAACTGATATATGGGAATCCAGGTCAGCTTGCAAGTGATTTTCATGGGTGATTATAACAAAAAGGAGCTTCTTCCCTTCCTTCTTTGGTGGTATCACTGAAGTCTGTCAAAAGTGCAGTTAAAAACCTTGCTGTAAGAGGCAAATTTTATTTCCTTCAGGTTAATTGTAGCTTTATTTTAAAGCAGAGCTTGTGGGCTGCTGCTGGACTGACAACCCAAGGCTGTGAGACAAGCCTTCTGCAACCCAGGCTGCTTAGCAAGTCTATGTGAGTTTTCTTTTCAAAGCAAGCAAGAATGCTGAAAGCAAATGTGGTTCTTTTCCTTTTAGTATCCGATACTAAGTCCCTGGGAGGTGAGGGAACATGAGCACCCCAGCGTGGATCTGGTGTCTCTCGTTCACATCCCTGCTACCTCCTCCCCAGCACCGAGCAGTGTTTTCTCAAGTCTCTGTCCAAGGCAGATGCTCGGCAGATTTGTGCAAGTATAAGTAGTTTTGTATAAGTGGTTTTGAGGTGCCCTCTAAAAGGCCTTTATTTGCAGAGCACCAGCCATTCTGAAATGCCAGCCCTTTTTAGTGTGCCAAACGAACATCTGAAAATAATGTGTTATGGTTTCTCAGTAAAATTTTAAAAAGTACCTAATTAAAAATTAATTCAAAGTGCAGCTTAAAAGTTCTTAAAAGTGAGCTCCGTGTTCAGGGGTAAACCCAGTGGCTGACAGACCTGTTCCTCACTGCAAGCCAAGGGCAGCGAGGCTTGGGAGACCATCAGTCATTTTCAGAATTGAACTTTGGGTGGATGAAACTTTTCCTTTAGCCCTTTAGAAGATATTAGTTCGAGTCCTTTCAGTTTAACTAATGGAGCATCTTGCTTTCCTCTACTTAATGTCTCCATAGCCCCTTCATAGACAAGAAATTTCAAAATGCACACAGTCTTTAGCCTCCTTAAACACCGCAGGTTTTCCTTGAACACCTCAGGAAAAGTGGAGGCTGTGGGCAGCTCCCCGTCTCCTTCTTAGGAGGGACTTTTTTGCTCTGTAGCTCCTCATGGGAGAAGCCCCTCTTCTTGGAGGTTTTCCATGGGATGGGATAGGCCAGCCCTAAGCGTATGCATATGTAACATCTTTTTGGTGGATAGGATGGACCGTAGTTTATATCTCAGCAGTGGCTTGAGTTTTATGAGAAGGAGGAAGTGTCTTGCTAGCAGTGTCTGCAAATGTCCCTGTGCCACTTCCAGACAACGAACCGGGTACGCAGCCAGTGCTGATCAACACAGTGCTGCTGAAGTCAGCTCTGGCTTGGATCTGCCTGGAAAAGGTGGCCTCACCCTTTCTTCTGGGAATGGAAAATGTCTTTCCAGAGCACAGTTTCAGTGCATGGACTCCTGGCTATGAAGTGAAACCTTGCTTGTTTTTTCCAGCTTGGCCAAGTACATTGGTTTATGGATGAAAGCATAACTTATAGCTTCTGTGAGCTTTTTTTGCCTGCAAAGATGAATATAAGAATACAGATTATTCTTTGGTTTAGTATGAGGGCATGAGGTTCAGGATCTTTATTTGGTGTTTCCAGAACAAAATGCTGCATTGTAAGTAGCAGACCTAATAGGGGTAGACTATAGGCAATAAAATTGCTCTGGGGAAAGTTTCTTCCTCTTTCATATAATTAATAATTACTTTATATCCTGAAGTCTTGAAATTTCTATGAATTTCACACCTAATGTAACGGTAGAGGTTTAAACCACAACATTCGTTTTATGATTACAATCTAATTATGCAAATATCCAATACACAGGATTATTTTAGACATCAGTATTTACTGAATTTTTTTACCAGTGTGGTCAGTGGTGGTTCTGCAAGAGTAAATAATAGAAACATTGTTTAAGAATGCAAGTAAAGGTAAATCCTAGAAGAGTTATATCTTCATATTTTACATCTTAGACGATGTTAATACAGTACTACATCCTTTTGTTTCAAAACGATATACTATCTGTGCTGATGAACACCTGACTTGGCAGGCCTTCAGCTAGAAAAAACCAAGACTGCTAATGCCGTGTGGATCCTGACAGCCATCTCTGAGTATTTACGGGCCTTGATATATATGTAATCTATGGATATTTCAAAACTGATTAACATTTCTGAACCTGAGTTGAAGTTTACACTTGGCATTTCAGTTGTGTCGAGGCAGAATTAATCAGAGCTCAAAAGATATGAAGTCTTACTGACATGCTGGTTACAGTGAAATTATAAGCCTAATGAAAGACAGAATCTAACCTGGATTTTGGAAGAGGATCTGCAGAAGTGGCTTACTGGCACAGACTCTGAGGTGGTGTGCAGTGGTGCAGCTGGCATTTGGTGAAAAAGGTATCAGCTTAAATGTCTCAGAACTCTGGATGAGTTTTATGTCCTGTAATAAGTCACTTGGAAATCTTCTTACTTGTGAAACAGTATTGTATTAAATAGGCAAACCAATCTCTTGAAACTGTTCAGATAAGCAGCATCCTTAAATGTACCCAGTCAAGGTGTTTTTCAGTTTTTCAATGAAGCTCAGCCAGCAAATGCTTTCATTTCAATAGCCCTCATGTGAATAGTCAAAATTTATACTTGGTTGTGATTTTAGGTTGTATGGCTGTCTTTCTTTGTAGTAAAAATAGGAAAGCAGAGTGTATTTTTCACAGAGAGGGTTTGTGGGGTTGTTTTTTTTGGCGTTGATCTTTGTTACGCGTTTCAGGAGACTTAATTCAGTCTCAATGAAGGCTGTTTGGATCCAATTTGAAAAGCATCAGATCAAATACTATGCCTTTTAAGAAATGATGCTTTTTATTCCGTAAAATTAAACCCTAAGTGAGGGAGAAGCAGTAGTTTTGTTTTAATAACACTTGGTATCTGCAGAATGATATGATGGACTGTGTGTCTGTAGATGGGTCTCCGTGTTTCCCAATGGAAGGGCGATGTAGCCCTTCTGGGTGTGGTGGAGATGGCCAGCATTTTTAGGTGGAGAAGGAGCAGAAGCTAATTGTTAAATCAGTTTTGAAACTGTGAATCTTTTGCGTATTTTCAGTTTGGAAGAGAGCACCCAGTAGATAGAGCAAGAGTAAATAAAGAGGATCTGCATAGAATCAGCTCCTATTCCAAACACTTAAGCCAAGGTAGTTAGAGCTATTGAGGAGAAGTTTGTGGTGGAAGAGGGGTTGGACTGTGTTCATTTCTTTCCCTTAACTTTTTTCCTTTTTCTGCTTATTCGTTGCGAAAGTTGTCTTAATTTTGACTTTGGCAATATTATAAAAGCCCCCACTACTTGCATTTACCTCTGAATTTGGTATGTGGTGACCTATGTACTGATCCATTGACACAGTGACATGGATTTGATCCTAGGTCTGGAAACCATTCATGTCTCTCTCATGCAATCTCTTTGATTCCTTTTCACATTTTTCCCCTTTCCTCCCAGGATGCTCTTTGAAGTACTTTATGACATACCCAGCAAGCATTCCTTAATCATCGTGATAGGGGTTGTTACCATTTAAATCCAGACTGCTCAGATTCTCTTCGAAATATCTGAGAAGGTTGTTAACCTCTAAAGATACAAAGACAATGGACAATCTTCTGTATTGCAAACAGATGATGAAAGTGCTCCTTCCAGATCAGGAATACAAGTTCACTTTGAAAACAGAGTGGGACTGCTGAAAACCAGAGGGAGAGGTGGCGTGGTTTTCAGTGATCCTGAACAGTACATAAATAAGAATGGAAAGCAAATGTTGACACATGCCTACAGTCTCAACAGATTTAAATGTGAATTCACAACTTACAATTTTTCATTGCAGCCCACCTCCAACTACTCACAAGTAAAACTGAGAAGGCAGGTGCATCTTTAACAAAGCTAATCAGTCTTTGAGATGGATAATGAGGGCAAAACAGGATGGCAAAAAAGGGGAAGATTTGAGGGAGTTTAAAACTGCACAATTTTTTTTCTTTTTTCCCTTCATGGTTTGAGTACACAATGTGATGTCTTCTCTGGCAAAGTTGATTGACTTAGAATTAAATATTCTAAGTTATAAAAGTACCTTACTGTAAATTTTTTATCTTCATAGTGTCTCTTAGCACAGATGCAAGGAATATGATTTCCATTTTTCAGATAGGAGGCTGGAAACTTATTGAAGGTTGCATGTAAAACTTATATTTAAAGAAGTATTGAATAGAAGCCTTCCAAGAGGTTCATGAGCAGCCACTGAAGCAGCTGCCGTATGGAAACACTATCGAAATATATGGGTGTAATAATGTGCTGGTTCCTTACACTAAGTTATGACTAGAGGATCATCTGCCTGGCATTTTTGAGGCGGACAGAAATTTATACTGTGTGCAGCCTGAGCTGATGGGTGACTATGCAAACATAGTCACAAGCTAACACATACTATTTCTCAAGGCTGTTGAGCTCCTTGCTGCCATAATTAAATGGCTTTTTTTAGGCTAGTCATGCAGAAGGCATGTCCGAACTGAAAGACACAGCTAATTTTCTTTTCTTTGTGAAGCTCTTCTTGTAATAATAACTGGCATCCCATGGTTCAAAAGAGGTCATACCTTCTTTTATGTACAAAGATTATATACACTTGTTTAGATGACCGGTTTTCAACCTTTCCTGACTGGGTGCCTCCCCAGTCTGCTGAAAGGCATGGCTAAGCTTGCTGTGCTTAGGTGCCTTTTGTGCACACCTCACAGAGGTCTGTGACACCTCCTATGGTCCTGGGTCACAGGCTGAAACCCACTGAAAGACCATTGTGGAAAGTGTAAAATGTTCCACGGATGGGTTTGTAGGTTAGAGCTGCTGTGTTGTTGCTGTTGTTGATGAGTTTTGTGAAGGACATTCTGTTCTCCTTGCATACAAAGAGCAATAATCCTGAATGGTTCTGGCCAGAGAAGCAAGCAACAAACAAACAAACAAACAAAGCAGCAAGGAATAGCTCTGCCACACAGTTCAGAAAGGGATTTTAGATCAAAGATCTCACAAAGCCATTATGTGGTCATCTTTTGCCTATGTAAAATGCATGATTCCTGCATATTTAATCTGTTGTGCAAATATGCATTTAGAAGATTAATGAAATGTGGAATATATGCTCTTTCAAAAGAGTTATTAAGAGTTTTTTGCCACACTTTCTAACCGGATCTTTCACACGAGTGATTCAAAGTTCTACATATTACATGGCAGTGAACAAACAGTACTTTCCAGCGGGCTACACAGCATCATTTAAGACCAGTGGTGGACGGAACATGCTTTTTAGGTTGGCAGTGCACCATCTTCAAAGCCTATGTGTTTTCAGCTACTCATGAGATATACCTCTGTTAAGGGAACATAGGTACAAAACATTGCGCAAAACCTTCCCCTCCTGACCCCTGTCTTCCTGCATTTTAACCTTCAAGCTGCAGGAATATGTGTTTTTCTTTCTCTGATTTCTTCTGAAAGAAGTAGCATCTTCTGTTTTCGGAAGGGATGCTCAGCTGGGGGTGCCTTAGCTAAGGGTGAACTATCTCATTGAAATTTGCCCCCTACCACTGTGAAGAGATGCAGACTTTGTACCTTACAACATGCTGGGGGGCAGCAGGAAAGCACAGGTGCCACAGCCAGGCTGGGGAACAGCAGTGCTTAGATGTCCATGGAATTTTTACCCTTTGTAGGAGTGGGACATCGATACACTGTGTGGCGCGGGGCCTACATCTGATACCTGAGGAAGAATTGAAGAGACATTACTACATCTCAGTGCAAAAATTGCAGGAAATCCTGTATAACTGAGCATCTCAGGCAAGATCTAGCACAGCTCAAATGACTCACTGGCATCTCCCAGCGATGGGGGTCTGTATGGAGTTGTGCCTGTGCAGAACTGGGGCAGCTCCTTTATGTGCTGCAAAATAAGAAAAAGCACAAAACAACCAAGTTTTTTGATAGTGCGGTTGCAAGATTAATTGGTGTGTGCAGTCAGCAGAGGTTACAGAGAGAATTTGCATTTATATGTGGGAAGAGTGAGTCAGAATGCCTTTGTACCTGTTGCCTATTATGCTTGTGTCGCATATATTTGATATTTTTAGTTTAACACTTCACTTTATTGTTTTCTTGATTATTTTAATTTTCTGAACTACCTCAGTGTGAAAACATATCACAGAAGATGCTGATACTTTTTATTTATGTAAGATGCTCAAATTATACTTCTGAAGTTACTTACCCAGCATTTTTATATCTTGCAATCATAACTATTCAGTGCCTCCCCCATCTGCTTTTATTTAATTATGTCTATAGACAGCAGCCACAAAGATAAGCCTCTTCAGGTTGATCGGTTGCACAGAGTGCCTTCCATGCTCTGCAACGAGTTTGCTTGACACCTGGCAATTAAACGGAATAGACTTTTTTTGTTGCTATTCACCACGGTTGGCGTGATGTCAGGCATCCAGTGATGTAGCTTGGTTCTCACATGCAAGGCAGATTCTCCCTGGCAGTATGAAAAGGACAGGTGAAATAAATTATAGGGTTGCCAGCTGCTTTAAACAATCCTGTTCAGCTTTATAACCCAGTCTTGTCAAGTTTCAGGGATTTGATGCATTTTTTTTGTGAATGTCTTCTTCAGGCTTTTCAACTGTTGCCAAAGAAAAGCACCCACTGAAGTAACTGCTGCTTAAAATTCGAGAGTGCTTTCAACTTTCCCTCCAAGGCAGGGTTTTCTACAGAATAAAGGCATTCCTTATCACTCTACCGTATTTAATACACCCTTTTTGATGCCGTAAACAGTAGTGGAGTGACTGGAGTCTATGCGTTCCTGTCAGCTTGAATTGTACTCTTACACACCTGTTTACTACTGGGACAATGCCAATAATTTCTATGGGATTTCTCCTGGCTCATGCCTCATGTAACTGAAATCCAGATACACACCTGCCTGCTTTCTGAGGTCCACAGGCACAACCCCAATTCCCTTTACAGGGAAAGGAATTTGATCAGTCTGGGTGTTTTTTCCCTCAGACTTACTTGTATCCTAACTTTTTATGGACATCAATGGTTTTACAGGCTGTGATCTACAGAGTTACTAAACTCAATGGAAATAAAGATTAAATTAAGAGTTTATTGACAGTTTTGTCACTGAAAATATTTGTACTGCATGTCCTCAAAGATAACAGTTTACCTTTTCTTTTTAATTATTACACCTTTTCTGTGAGCACTGTACTTGAAATCAGTACTATGACTTTGAGACACTAGTTTGTCATTTGAAGTAAACATTTCCGTTAATTTAGCAGTAGGCTAAAATCTGTTCATTTGGTTCAAAACACTGGAAAAACTCCTTGAACTTACCATAAGACGATGAACCAGCCTTATTTCTCAGTGGTTTCTAATATTACTCGAGTCTGCTCTGCCTTAATCCCCATCATACCACTCAGTTACCCACTGGGAAATAAAAAGGCAGCTCCTAGAGGGAAAGACAGAGAAAAAAAATTGCTTTCAGAACTTGTTTTTTTAATAATTTATAAGAAATTATAATTTATTTTTTTAATGTTAAAATTACTTTCTTCCTGGTCACACTCTTCTGGTGCTTTTATTAACAGACCTATGCGGCCTCACTCACCCCAGTATTAACAGTATTTCAGCCCAGATTCACCATACACTCAGCCATACACACTGTCCACTGCCCAAGGAGCTTGTGCAAGCTGCTTCAGGAAAGGGTGCACTCTTTCGGCAGTTTTTTTGCAGGTTTTTTTGTTGCTCTCATGGGTTGTTTCTGAGGGAGCTCTGTTGCTGGCTCTTACATTTTCCTGGGCCCACATGTCTTCATCTGGCTCCTCCTCCAGGCTGTAACACCAAGTAGTTTCAAGCTCCACTAAAATATGCTGAAATGACAACTCCATGGCTATGAGGAATGCATCCAGAAACATGGATTTGTTCTTCTTGTTTTCAGAGAAGCAGGTGAATAGGCAGGGAGATGAAGGGAGCTGTCGTAAGTAAATCAAACCTAGACATCCTGATGACCTCTCACAGAATAGTCATGTTGGCCAACCAGCTCTTTGGCTTTGCAAGAAAGAGACAACCAGGTGTCGGATGCTTCAGTCTATGTTTTGAGAGAAAAGAACTTGGTTTCATTCTGGGTAATTTTATATTCCAGACTTGTTCAGGGGCTTAATTACCAATCTCCCTGAATGAAAAGCTTAATTTTGGTCATGAGGAGTAGTAATTCCAGGAGAAGCAGCCTGAACAATTACATGAAACCAAGGAAATGTACAAGTAGTGAAAGGGTTCCTGAAATGACATTTTGATACTCTTTTCTGTGTGAAGCAAAGCATTGTTCTGTGAACATTCCTTATCCTGTTGAAGCACTTATGCTGATGCTTTTGTCCTGCTCCTTTGGTTTGGAGCACTTCTGCTATCAAGTTTGTTTCATGTTTCTATAGTATAGACAACTTTTACCCAGACACCTCCCTCTCCTTGAGCCAAAGGACCACCTCACAAGCATTGTAACATCCTCCTCCTAAAGACAAAAAAATTAAGAACATGTTGATAGATTTGGCCATCTTTGAACATAGCAACTGGCGGTAATAATGAGCCCCAAGACTCACAATGCAGAAAGTGTACTCTGTTACCAAAGCGTATGTAGTAATCCCCAGCATGATGCAGACCCGTTGGTTTCTGAGGAGCTCAGCTTTTTCTTTATTACCCAAGACGGACTGTGAGGTACTTCCTTTAATCCTCACTTGTCTCTTCAGGTTTCTATTTCTGCACTGTTATCGTAGGGCAGGACCAGAGGCCAGTTGGTACTTGAGCCCAATCCCACCAATCTTGTGGGAGACATTTTGTCTGGAAGCTTTGGCACCACATCTGCTCACCAAGCCCTTGCCTACCACCATCTCTGGATACATTTCCAGTATCTTCAGTGCCTCTCACTGTTGGCTTGCTCACTTTTCACCTTAATCTTCTGTCCTCTGGCTGTTTCTTCTGTTCCTCATCCACTGGCTGCTCTACTTCTGCTGTTTTTCCTCAAAGAGGATAAAGGTAGCTTCCTTTGATGTAATTTCTATCCCTTTCCTTGCACTAGTCAACGATATCACCTGCATTTGTCTGGAGCAGGGCACAAAAGAACCCCCGGAGATCAGGCTTGAGACCAATGCTAATATTCTCACAACAGTGACAGTCCTGAGAACTTGTACTCTATGTCCTAATCAGATGTTGGGACACCAGGAAGGCATCCTGCTGCCCACCAGCTTTCCAGCACCCTGCCACAGCAAGAACTGCTCTGCCCGAAAATTGACTTGGGGAAAAAAAAAAAAGAAAGTTATTTTTAGCTGGATCGATTCCCCTATCTGATTCCCAGCACGGTGGCATAAATGTTGTGCTGGCGCAATGGAAAGGATGCTCTGGGAGGAGGAATGAGCAGTCACAGATATGAGGAGGAGGAAGCCAGGAACTGCATGCATCACCAAATAAAGGTCCATGCACCTGTAGCCTTCAGGCCAGATGCTGCCACTGAATTTAATGAGAATATCTGTGGAGTCCTAAAAGGACTAATATTTAAGAGTACCAGTAGATACACGTGGAAGTGATGATTAATGTGGAAAGTTAACAATTTCGTGTAAGTGAGGCAGCCCGAGCAGTCTGAGTAGTGGTGGCTGGAGTTACAAAGCAAGGAGTTTTAACAGCCTCGCTCAACCTGTAAGGCCTTGGTTTTTTGGTGAGCATAACAGTATCATCACAAAACCAGCAGGTTGTCTCTTGCAGCCAGATTTTTCTGAGTACACACTGCAAGTGAGAAGTACATGTGACAAACAAGGTTGGGTGCTTAATTGTTTGGAAAGAAAATAACTTTTATTATAACGCATTATTGCAACGGCAACCGCTAGGTTCCCTACCTTGCAGCATCTATGACCAAATCCTTAGTCACGGCTCGAGGCTGCAGAACATTGTCATTAGTCAGTGGATAATGCAGAGATTTCGTTAATCTTCAAGGGGTGGGGAAAAAAAAAAAGAAGCAAGCAAGAAAGAAGCCTCCTGCTGGTGAGATTTCCAAAGCTGGAATTTATGCACTGTATATTTAATAAGCCCAAGTGAAGCAATTGTATTGTTTCTCTCCAGGACAGTATGAAGCTTGTACTCAGGAGTGCTTGTCAGTGGGATTCCTGTACCTAACATTTAAACAGTACTTTCTGGAGGGAAGAAAATAGATTTGAAATTCAAAGTCATGGATATTTCTAATGCACTTTTTCAGGTTTAATTTTGCATGTAATCATGATACAGTCTGTCTTCCTCGGCAGGACCTAATGCTGTAATACATCACATCACTTTTCTCTGAGGGCTGATTGTTACTTAATGCCTGCAACCAGGTTGTGAAATGTGAGGCTTTTTCTCTGCAAAGTGAACACTCATAAAAAAGGCATTTTTCGGAGCCAAGTCAGCTGAAGTGTTTTTGTTATTATACTTGGTTGCTTTATGGTGCTGTTAGCATCCTCCTTACATATTACACCACACTGATACATCCTGTCATGTTAGTAGCTTCAGTACTTAATCTGCCTTGAATTCATTGTCTTGCATTTTTAACTTAAGATGTAGTTCTCCAAGTGTAACTATCTTCTCTTTGTGGCTGCAAAACTCATAAAGAACAAGTTTTTTGAGGACTGCAATATTGAAGATTTATATTTACTGAAGGGAGAATGGCAGAAGTGTCTGTGTTCCCAGGGACTTTGATCCTCTGGAGGCCTCTGGTTTGCAAATAATGGAGCAGGAAGAGTTAGAGGCTCCAGAAATCTACAATCTACCAAACTACAAAGAACTGCACTGATATCTTGGAGTGAACTGAATCCACACACTGTATGTTACTAAGTGCTGCCAATTAGAAGCACTGCTCTCTGAGTGTCTGCAAACATGAGACCCCCTTCCAGACACCCAGTGGATTTCAAACCTTTCCCTTAAAGTTATTTCTTTACACAGCAATCCCTCTGGTCTGCTGTATTTGCTTGCTTAAAGTCCAGTCTGATGTCTGACAGAAACAAGTCACTATGTAATTTTAAGATGAGCATAAACGTCAAAACCACAGTACCAAAATTATAGCTGGAGTTCAGTGTGCTCTAATTTAGCTTTCCCCCTCCCATGTCTAATTTGCAACGGGCTGCTGAAGTTAGCTTCTACCGCTTGGCTGCCCATTGTGAAACCAGTGCCCATGATCACTTGCTCTTTCTGTGGAGCCAGTGGGGCACGAGGGGAAACTCGTGATCTCGGTGACAGTGATAACAATGCAGAGTCGGATCCTGACATGCAGGGTAGCTGTGGTTGAAACTTGGCAGCCAGAGAGAGCCCAGTTTTAAACCTCCATGCTAAATTATCCTAACGCTTAGGATTAAATCTGGAGTTGTTTTTGACATGTGCACAGTCACTCACATTGGAGTGGGTCATTTCTTGCTTCAGAATTGTTTTCTGATATTTATGTGTCCTGTACTTCAATAAGGGTTACACAAGCAGTTTTAAAGGCTTCGTGATAACGTCTTCAAGGATGCTATCAACATAGCAGTGTGGCTTCTCTACCAGCAATGACATTCCAAAATTAGGAGATCTCACTATCCTGAACGTCTGCTCCAGACCCTCAGTCCTTTGATGGTTAGGAGTTGTCTTCTGATCTACAGGATGAATTTATGTATTGTTAGTATGTACTTATTTGCTCTTGGGTCAGTGTTGACCCTTCACTTAAATAGCCATTTTCTCTCCTGTAAGTTGCTCTGATGTATTTATATAGACAGCAATTTCAACTCAGACTTGACTTCCTTTGTGGTTTTCTTTTTGTTGTTATTTTTCTTTTAAATCTTGAATTGTTTTACTTCCTCTTAGGAGACAGTTTTCAGTTATCTGTCTCACCTTGTTAGTCCTTGTCACAAACTTGCACAAGTTTGTTCCTCATTGTTTTAGTTTTGGCAGCCACTGGTTCTTCAAGTGTATGGTTTCAGCCAGCTGTTGAGGTTCTCCATGTTCACTGAAGGAGATGGGCACCTCCAGGAGGACCCTGATCCCACCTGTGTTAGATCTCACCTATATTAAGAGAGAGAGAATAAGTGATCTGGTGGAGGTTTCCCTAGTCACTACAGAAAGACCCTGGACAATTATCTCATGTAAGATGCTTCACTCTTAGGTGGCTAAAGTTTGTTGAGATAAATCCTGGCCCCTCTGAGCAACCGTATTTGGTAGCAGTCAGTCTCCTGTACGATGAGGGGATGACCTATGAGTATTGCCCATGCCACATATTTACCTGGTTCTTCTCCTTCAAGCTGGCTTTGTAGGGCATGAAACCACCTCACAATTGTTTTTTGAATCAGTTCAGTGACAACATGGAATAATCCTTTATCATCTGTTATGCTCTGCTGCACTGACTACATCCCATAGGACAACTCTGGAAGGAAGTGGTTGCCTGCTGTCCATGTGGAAGGCCCATTTCCTTGATTGATTATCTGGCTGCATTTCACACTTCAGATCATCCCTGCATAAGACAGCTCTGCCCTATGAATGCTAACATTGGCACTACAGGTCGTGCCTGACTTGACATCAGGGCTCACATTACTAATTTTCTTTCTTTGGTTTCAGTATCTTCACTGGGTGACCCCCTGTCTGTGTATTTAAATGATGAGAAACTGTGCATTTGCTTGTGTGGATATCGACAGCTTTGTTCACTAATTAAACTTGGCAATTAAATGTGAGACTTGTGTCTCCACAGCAGACCATGCAGGGCACCATGCAGCATATAAACCCCATGTTCTGGATTAAGTAGACCTTGTTTGGAACTCACTCCATGGGCATGAAATTGTGCCATGAATGAAAGGATGTGCCCGAAATAAAAGACTCAATTGTGATGCCTTGCCAATGTAGTTTGTTAATGCCTTGACAAACTGTAGTTGAGAGTTTCAATTACTTATGATAATATCTTCTAACCTGCCAATAAACATACCATAATAGGTTTTTTAAAAGTAATGAATTCCTAGAAATATGAGATCTTGCTACTAACATAAATTAAAGCTCTGCTGAGAAGTGGGATGAGTCCCCTTAGGGGTAAAGGGGCTGGTGAGTTCTTTAAATATGTGTGGATTAGCAAAGTGAGAATTAATGAGCTGTTATTATTTATAGAAGCAACATTTGATCAGTGTTTCCTCATAATTTATACTTCCCAAAACCTGGATTTACTTTGCTTTTGCTCAGCTAGAGGCTGTAGACTCAGTAATATTTCTTCTACAGAACCAAGATTCATCAGTATTTTAAATGGTGTCTCCATTTTGTGCTGGAATAAGTAATCCTGATTTATGTCTTGTCTGTTTTACATACAATGGGCCAAGTTCCTACTTAAAATTCATGTATCCCCAATCATGTGAAAGAGGCTTGTAACAGTACAGAGGCAGAAGGTGAGAGCTGTAGAGATGTCCAAGACCACGACTCAGACTGGAGATTTCCTTGGTGATTCTGAGTCACTCAGGATGGGATTTATTCACCTGCAAGCAAGGTCTGCTTGGGGTCTCTCTACAGTCAAAGGAAAGAGCAGTTCATTGATCAGAGGTTATTAATTCTACCCTAAAATGGTTGCGCTAGATGGTGGAGACTTAATAATTTGTGCTCCAGCATTTGGTGCTCTTGCTGCATGATGATCCTGCATGAACGTCAGGGACTTGCCTGAAAGACACCCTACTTTGGTGGTGATTCCCTGTTGCCAATTAGAGCTCTAGCCTTAGTGCTTTATTTGTGTAAGTTCATGATATTCGTGTTGTGATAAATCCTACCACAGCTGCAGTTGCATCTTATCTGTGTTGCGTATCTGTACTATTCCTATATAAAGGAACAATGGACAGTAAGTGCCAGTGAGTTTGGCACCAGGAAGAAGTGGAAGGCAGTACACCGTGGCATATGATTTCACATGTGATGTCTGTCTGTCTACAGCGTCAGCGCTATCCTAGCACCTCTGGCTGTGTTTTGTGCTGTCTGAGCCGGGGAGTGTCTGAATCATTACGATCCACCACTTGAAAGTCCTTAAATACTGATTTCTAAGCTTGAGCCCCTGTGATTATTTCTGGTCCATAATCTCATTACCTAAAACACTCCTGTATTGAGCAGTCTGAGTCACTTATCCTCCTGAAAACTAATATATACCTGTCTCTTCTGAATGTGTTTGCTTTTGTCTTCTGATGGATGGAAATACCTTTGTGCCTTCTGTCTCACACTGTTGGCATCCCTTCTACTTCAGCCCCTTCCCCAGTCCTCCTGGTACTCTGGCAAAGAGCTGCTGTTTCCTTAGGTGAAAAAACCTCTGACTTCTCTGCTGTCTTAGCTGGCTTGTTCCAATTCCTGCTTTTCCTCTTCTTTTTTATTTTATCTTTAGTCTTGATTATATTTTTTTATTGTCTCCTCAAAAAGCTATTTAATGGTTTCCTTGATGGTTTTGTTCTCTGTACGTATGCCATATTACAATAACCCTAACTCAGATATGTAGGTGTCTTTTCCTACTATTACCATTATTATGCCTACCACATTCATTACAAACTGGCAGCCACAATCTTTGCATATTAAATATTTTCCCCTTGAATACCCTTTCTTTATCCTTCCTCAAGTTTGTTTTTCTCGCAGAGTATATGACAAATTACAGACGTAACTACCATTAATGGTATTGGGAACTGTGTGTGTAAATCTCCCTTGTGTCAAAAGGAGAATGGGCCTCTGTGTTTCTTTTCATCTCAGATGCCATCCTGGTGGGCTTTCTCGCTGCTTCTCCTTTGAGGTTTCCCCCTGCCCTTACCTCCTGGCACAGAAAACACAACTTACAGGGAATATGTGGCACAAGTCACAGTACATTAAACAGATACCAAGATCCATATTGAAGAATGGATAGGCTTCGGTGGGGAAGTGCAGAATACAGACAGTCACTAAAGAGGATGAATGCGAGCTGTGCCTTGAATAATTAGATGAAACATAAATAAAACAGTGACATGATTTGTTTCCCCACTTACCTCATGAATAGGAGACACCAGCCCTGACTCTTCCATACCGGAGGGTAAGCATCGAGTTCAGTGATGTTACTCCTCATTCGCACCGATGAAAGTGAAGAAAAATTGGTTTTATTTTGAGGGATGATATTGAGGGACTTGTTGAAGAATAATGAAGCTATTGGACTGACTGTTTAAAGTCTCCTGTTACAGCTTTACGTACGTCAGGGCAGAACTCACACTTCCCCTGTATGATGAATTAGTATTTATCCTGCTGCAGATATATATATATTATGGTATCAATGTGTCTTATGAGTGAGATGGGATACTGAACCATGACAGAAAGGGAACCGCAAGGGAATTAAGCCATTTGGCATGGTAAAAGAAGGATAACAGATTTTAATATAAGAAATAGCAGTTGCACATGATGACTTCAGTAGGGTGCTTTAGCATATTGAACAAAGCTACTTAACTGAAACAAAAAATAAAACAACCAAAAACTGGGCCGTATTAAGGATATGTTGAAGGAGTTTTCTGTGAATTTTTTCTGAGGACGTAAAGAAACCACATACTGAATATTGCTTTTTGCATGTAATGGAAGGCTCTGAGTTGTCCCATTGGTTTCAGTAAAAGGAGATCGAGGGCTGGCTTTTCGTGCAGGCACCGGTGTTATTATTCTGTATTAATTTGTACAGCATCCAAACAGGCACTTTGCAGACAGACACAGTAAGGTTTTTTCCCCTGAGGAGCATAAGAGTGTAATTAATCCTAGCAGTGATTTTAACAGGCCATTTCAAGCACTGAAAATTAAATACATGTTGTTTCTAGAATGAGATTTAGAGGAGAGGTAGGGACCGCTTCTGCAAAGCTGTGGCATCTCCCAAACTCCTTCCTTCCCTGGTCAGCGTCTTGCATACTCTACAGTCTGTTGACCCTTTGCATTTTGGTTTTGACAGGTAGGAAGGAAGAAGTCCTGGAGATGTACAGATGCAGTTGCACGCTCCAAATTGCCCCACTAGGAAATACAGGAGTTACAAGATCACAGTGGAAGTGTTCCCTTCTGGTGCTTGTCCTGGCTGAGATGCAGTTGTCATGTAGGTCTTGTACTGACAGGTGTTCTCCATCCTGGTAACCTGGTCTAGTGGAAGGTGTCCCTGCCTATGGCTGGGGGACTGGAACTAGATGATCTTTAAGGCGCCTTTCAATCCAAACCATTCTATGCTCCTCAGCAAAAGACAGGAGAAAGCAGCCTCATGCTGCATCTGGACAGCAGAACATCACGGTTTCATAAATATTTTTAATGTTTTCCAATGAGACACAGTAGACTATTATTATCATATGAGTTATTTTTAATAGTGCCATGGTTTTGATTTGTATTTATTTAGAACAAATTTATTCCCTGAATAAGCAAGAGCAGCTCCAAGACAAACCTTAGGATCAAATACGAAATAAGGTGCTGAACTTACACATTTGATCTCATTTGGCAATGGGATGGGTGCTGGTATGTAAGAATAGGGCACAGCTCAGCTTTTCTACCATTTTTGGCTTTTTGTAGTTCTGTTGGTGTCTCTGCTTGTAGTCATATGTCTGTGTAAGGACATATACGGGCATACATTCTTCTAAATTAATGGAGACTTGAACCTAAAAGGTACCTTTGGCAAGTTAGTTTTTTTTCACAGCTGATGCACCATTTATATTTCACTTGAATGAAGCAATTCTGAACACTGAATTAGAGAAACGAAGACTATGCTCAACCTGAAACTAGTTTAACTGACTTCTTTTTTGTGAGTCTTTAAATTATTCTAATTGAAAAAGTAACATTACAATCTGCATTAAAATTACAAGTAATAATCATAATTATCATATCCAGACTTTATGTAGCATTCGTATTTCTTATTAGTGGTAGTTTCCAGCTATGACGATAATGTGTGAAATAATTTCCATGGGCTCATGTTCTTGCTATGAAAATATGAGTTCAACCCATAGTCTTTAGCAAACACTGTGTTATAAAGAATCTTTATAAAAAAATGGTCACTTGGGAAGCAATTACTAATAATTACAGAATCCTTCATCACTGCTTTTGATCTTTCGCATGCATGGATCTAAACCCCTAATATTCACGTTGCTGACAGTACAGTGCGGTTCAACAATAGCTTTGATGCCAATAAGAACAAAAGGGCTTTTTAAAAATATTCAATTCAGCAATTACTGTCATAGCTCTACTCCTTGAATGCAACTGCGTGTGTTCTTTGCAGTTAATGAATTCATACAACCCTTTAAAATTTACAGTGTTTTTCCCAGCCCTTCGAGTGTTTAGATGCGAGTTGTATCGATAGCGATATCCATCATCACTAGGTGTTTGCTCTGTGGGTGCACGTTGCTGTGTGTGCAATGTGCACAATTACTTTTGAGCTGTAGACAAGATAATAGTCAGGCCATTTCATGCCTTAGGCAGGGGACATCTGCCAAGCATATATTGTACTCTACCAATAGGTCTTCAATCCTTTGCATCCCCATGAAATTAATTTTTCCTGGGGCTCTCGATAATTTGTCTTGTTTAATGAAAGTACAGTCATTTCACAAATGACAGACAGAATGATTTTGGAAACTTGTATTATAGAAAATACATGCCTTCTTTTTGCACATGAAATGCTGACTTGTTCAATAAGAATAGTTTTGTATTTAATTTTTTTGAGAATTCTGAAAAGAAAACATGGGATGGGAAAACCAGATGGTTATGCTAAGGAAAAGGTATTTAGAATAGGTCTGGAATACGAAATGTATTCGTGAAATGTATGAGATGTATCTATATGACTCATGTCGTACATATCTCATATTTCATGTAAATCATGTAAGGTAAAATGTAGCTGACATCGTTCACTCAGTTGTAAGCTACAACACATCATTATTTGTCACTTTTGACTGTGCAGTTTTGGGGACTAATAAGCATCCCAAAATTCAGGATCTCAACAGCATCTCAGAGTGCTCCTAGCTCTTTTAGAACTTGTGCTCAATCACTGAAAGGCCTTGGACATGACATGGGTCATACTGCAGCGATACAGCCTTGGCCTTCTCCATCACCAGGTAGGTTCTGTGTCCTGTGACCAGGGATGACCAAGAGCTGGGTAGTGGCTGGTACGCGTACCATCTAGCAGGATGTTTCTGAGCATGGGTCTGGGTTTGATAATTTCTCCCGTGCAATGGGAGTCCAGTATTGAGGCCTCTTTCCATCTTTAAGCTCACCTGTACAACCTGTACCAATCTTATGGATCCCAGGGCAAAATAACTGGCTCTGCTTGGCTCTGGGCCAATATGACAGAAGCTGTTAAACTAGGACTCTTCAGCCTGGAAAAGTCAACATAGATGGGATATGCTAAAGAACTACAAAATCCTAATTGTAGAGAGGGTGGATAAAGGCTAAATATTCACTGTTTCATCCTGGGCAAGGATGAACATCCATCAGATTGAGCTACCTGAGAGACAGGTTCAGAAATAACAGAAGGGGCAAATTCTTTGTGTAACAGGCAATGGACCTGTGGGACTCCCTGCCAAAGGATCTTATGAATGCAAAAGTTTGAGGAAAGACTGGGAAAGAACTTGGAAGATATTTATAAAGGTTTATTAAACAGGCAAAGGACATGAGGCTTAGAAGATCTGCTTGGCTGAAATAATCACTGCTGAGATAGTATGCAAGGGAAATACTGTAAATGTTAACCCATTTAGTATTTTTCACTGGGCTTATGGCCACTGCTGGAGGCTGGAACTGGGCTAGGTAGACCTTTTGTTTGAACGAAAACATCCACTCATACATCCTCATCTAAAGCACAGCACTAGCAAATGTGATTCTCCCCTGCACAAAGGCAGCAGTCTCTTAATGCCAGTCCTGGAAAAACAACATGGCTTGAAATCATCTGAAGTTATGCATGTCTGGGGCCTTCAGGAACAAGCCCTGAGATCTGTCTGGCTTGACTGTCCTCTCTTATCCTTTTAAAGCCTTGAAGTCATTTATTTCCAGAGGATTTTGAATGCTTGCTATGGCAAGCTGGAAGTTTGCCACTGTTGTTCTGCATCTGTATCTCTGGGGACTTGCTGAATGTTTTAGTTGAGTCAATTCCACTTTAAATACACTTCAAATTTTAAATGGTGATCGCAACAGCTGATTCAATCAACAACAATGTAAACAAATAGCTCTCCTTCCTCTCTGCCTGGGCTCCTGTGCCACAATTCCCGATATGCTCCTGGACCATGAAGTGACTGTGGAGTTTCAATGACCTGGCTTATCTCCTTCTGTCAACTTAAACAAGAAAAAAAGCCTTAATAAATCATGTAATTACAAGCTACACAGAGATAGGAGTCTGAAACCTGCTGGATTAGAGATTTCTACCAATCATTTGCTTCCCTTGAAGAAAAAAAAAATCCTGGCATCCCCTCTGCTCTCCCACCTTGTCTTTTGTTATTTCCATCCCTGGATGACTTTACAGTGGACTTGTGGGCTTTCTTCCATGTTAATTTGGTCAGGTGTTCACTCTCAAAAGAACTAACTCTTTATCATGTAGCTTTTCCACTGCTGGGCTCACCAGTTTGCTTCTCTCTGGAAATGACTTGAAGAAAAGCTGGGATACTGAAAAGCCTGCCTGTATCACCAGCTGTATCAATTAGTTTAATAAAAAAAAATATTTGGTTTATCCTGCATACTTTGCTTTTCTGATATCCTTCAATGGTCTCTTCTATAGCAGAACTATGTTGAGAAATGGCAGGTGGAGCAGGAAGGCTATCGATGGCTTATTAAAAACCAGTTCCTTGAACTATTTTGATCTTAAAATGAGTTCCTATTTTTATAAACTCTGCTTTATTTGAAAAATAATTTTCAGTGGCCTTTATAGTAAAAGAGATATTTCTACATTTTGCATTTTCCTTCTTGTACAGAATGCTGATAGATAGTCTTTCCAAGAAGGTAATTTGAGATCATAATATACCTCATACTTTCTGAGAAAACGTGTCTAGGAGCAAAGATGGTTACAGATAAGCAATACCTACGTGCTTCTTGCTTTTATGTAATAAACATATTTTATACCTGACCCCCTGTGCTTTGCAGAAGGAAGCTTTAACTTTGCCGAGAGGTGGGGCCGCATCCTGAGGTGATGGTGGATTAAGTTTGGGACCAATGTGACATGGAGTCAGTGCCATCCTGAGGAGACCCCCCAGCATAGAACAGCCTGGTGAGAGGCTTCCTGGGCTGTGAAGGCGTAAAACCTCCTTTGCCTTCTTCATTCTGCCAATAAGCTAGTGTATAGTATCCAGTTGCTTTCGCTGCACTCATCACCATACTGAGTGCCTACAGGAATTATGCTTGTCTTTTTTTTTTCCCCACAAACTCAGCAAAGAGTAGATTAATGGCACTTTCTGTTCCTCCTACTTTTCCTCCTACTCATTCATTTGCTTCGGGCAGCAATAAACTCAGCAATTATAGCAGCAGCAGCAGCTACCAGCTTCCAAACAGCAAATTCGGCCAAGAATAAAGGCATTCTTCAAACCTGTACCGTATTGCCCAGCCCACAGCCAGAACAAAGTCTGCACCTCCCAACAGCGGGGAAGGCAAATGTGCTAAAACATAGACTTGTAAACACTCTTCCCTTGCCAAAGGTAAACACTGAACTGGTTTGCAAACCTGGCTGGGGACAAGGAACTCTTTCCTCCTGTGTGTTTAAAAAGAAGAGCTTCCCTTTCTTTGCCGGGGACAGCACCTTCAGAAGGATAAATCTCCAACGTACTCCATTCTGAAACAAAAGTCCTGGAAAAAGTTGCCAAGCACTGAGGATGTGGAGGCATAAAGTGACTTGGGGGAAACCTAATCTTCTTATACAGGGGGCTCTATATTTTACATTGCCTTGAGGGTATTTCACCCCCAGAGTCAGTTTTTAGAGCATCACTCTTGGTAATGTTCTGTTAGCTACAGTGAGAGGAATGCTGCAAGAAGTGACACATTATACTAAGCCAAAGCTTTTTTGTTTGCCTATCCAGGTAAATTCAGGTGTTCACTGGCTTAACTTTTATTACAACTTATATACTCTTTGAACAGTTATTGCCCTTCTCTGGTGAATCAATGTCAGAAGATGTCAAAATTGAGGTCTGCAATAAGAATAGGCAACGATGAGCATGGAACAAAGTCTAATGGATCTCACCACTGGGCCAGGAGGATCTGCAATGGCCACTGGACCTTATTCCTTTTTCAAAGCTAAGGGGGAAATGGAGCTTTCCTTTCACAACAAATTATGAGTAGGTTTAGGACCTGTCAGGATTTATAACACCAGATTCTGACCTCTGTTGGCTTCAGTGGCAGCACTTCATATGCATCTAAGGACAGAGCATAGTCCACCTGTCAGTGAGTCTCCTTCACTGACTGTTGACAGGCAGCAATTTGAATTTAAAGTGAAGTTGCAAAGCCAGAGGTGAAGTCCTTAATGAACTTAATCAGGGTCCTTAGTTAGGGCCAAGCCCAATAAATATCACTCACACAACAAATTTATATATTTTTGCCTCCTGGGTGGGAACTTTTGAGACTCTTTGCTGTGATAGTCACTCCTGCATTTGAGCCAGAGTTTGAGTTTCTCGACCCTCACGTCTGTTCATTTACTATTGCTTTTTCTGAAGGACTGTTTTGCGGAATCCCTGGTGACACTCATTAACAGAGCTTGCCCTGTGGACTGTAGTTCCTTTGTGTCTGCAAAAATGCCTCAGGACAGATGAGAGGTGTGTCTTCTGCAGTTAAAATTAATTAAATAAAACAGTATTACCAATTGAGAAAGCCAGTGAGGCCTTTGACCTTTAGAATAAGCACTGCCAGAATTAAAATTAAGTGTCAGGGTGGTGTAAGAATTAAGTGTATTATTGAGTCTAGTGGGAAGAAAGCCAGTGTCTTAAGTGGAGGGCACTGGAGTCTCTTGTTGATTGCAAATGACTCTGCAATGCAAATCACAAGCTGATGTTTCAGGCTATTCTGTCACCTCTCCTCACCACTCCAGGGATCTCTCTGTGCTCACTTAATGAAGAGAAGGAATCAGGTCCCCCAGAGATGCACAGGGACCCAAACAGCCACATGCCTGTCCACAGACTCCTTAATAGCTGAAATCTCTCACTGAGCAACAGGAACAGAGAAAATCTTGAGAAATCTAATATTTGATGACTGTAGGGCATTGCTTCTTAAAGCAACCCTCTGTATGTGAGTGGGGGGAAGAAGCAGAATAATAATTGCAAAGGGAGTCTATCAGAATATTTTTTATGTCGACATTCCCCTCTTTCTGTCTCTCAGAAGACTTTGGAGGTGGTGCAGATATTCAAGGTAGAGGAGATATTTAAGGTTAGGCTCGACGAGACCCTGGGCAACCTGGTCCTGTGGGCAGGTCAAACTAGATGACCCTAGAGGTTCCTTCTGGCCTAAACCATTATATGATTCTGTGATTCTATGATTCTGCTCCATTCCTCTTATAGATAGGATGAAGAATTTGTAATTTTAAGAGGATGGACAAAATTCAGCTCTTGTCTAACTCCACATTATACATGGTGAAGATTAGCTATCACTCTCTGTGTTTTTACCATGCCATGAAATGCAACATTAGCTGATGTATGCTCCCTGGCCATCCTAAGGCTGATAGCTGATGTTCCAAGAATACATGGAGAACAGAACAGGGTATAAATCCCTCCCTTTTTCATAAACAAATGTGCAAAGTACTGTAAATCTTCTATAGGAAAGGAATTTTCATTTCACCCCTGTGTGACAGAAGGTCTGTTAAATAGCCATCATGGTTAAAGCTTTAGAAAGGAGTGTAGCGTGATCTCTGTCGACAATTATACTACACTTCAAACAAATGAATTATCAGCAGAATAAGAAGGAGAATATACCTGAGGCCAAATGTCTCCATAAACCAACATAATAACAAGGAAACCGATCCTCCCTTTCTCCCAATTGGGCTCTCTGCAGCTGCCCATTCTGCTTTGCAATGCTCATTATAAGCAGAAGAGTGACCCTGAATTTTGCTTTTAAACCACCAGCAACCATTTAGCTATAATGTCGAGCTGTTTATATTTTCTAAGCCTTTCCATGTAGATATGAGAACAATACTGGAAGAATAAAAAGAGCAATTGTTCATGACTCTTCTTTGAGGGGGGTGAGCAATAGCAGCCCATTTGCCCCAGGGGCTCAATCCCAGTTGGAATTAAGAGGCTCAGTTGGCTAGTCCTCTGATTTGCACAAGGCCATATGGCAAAAGCAGAGGCAGGAGTTGAGATGAGGAATTCATGGCTTTCCAGGCAGACTTCCTTCCACCCTGACCTTGAAAATGTAGAATTCAAAATCCCTCTCTTCATATGCATTATTTAATAAAGAAGAACCTTTTCTTAAATATTCAAGAAGCCAGACACGTCACATTTCTTCTGTCTATTCTACTGTCTCTGTGAGTCTCACTCAAGAGCTAAGCCTATTTAAGTTTCCTATAATGATGCATATTGTAAAAGTTTATTACAACAGAATTTAATGGCTGGGAAGCAAAAGTCTGCAGGCTGAAGCATTATATCAAAGGTAACCTTTTAATAGAAAATCTTGCAGACATGGTAAATTTAATCCAACTCAACTATTTTAGTCTTCATGGTGTCTTTCTCACATCTCTGTGAGGCGGAGAGAAAACAGGCCTGATTTCCCTCCTGCTTTGCATAATTATTTATACTTCTGGAGAGTGAATATAAAGTTCTTCCTAATCCCGATGGCAGCATTTTCCATGCAATTGGTAGAGAACCTGCGAAGTGCAGAAGGGATCAAGCAACAGAGAAATAGGGGCTATGGCCCAGCCTCGTCCCTCCTGGCTTTAGGTGCCTGTGAAATTGAACTTATGCATTTGGTTGCCATAGGATACGAGAAATAGGCCACCTGCAATGGGAAATTCTCATCTAAAATGTGCTGAATCAATGTGCAGGTAACTCTGCCTAGCTCCAGCCCAAAAAGCTCCATTCAGTTGTTTTAACACAGGTGTTTAGTATAATTTGAGATGCCCAAAGGGATCTTACCTGGCCTCCAGATGCCATTCTAGAATTGCATAGGTTTCCCATAGATCTTATGTTGTACATGCGAGGCCTCTGCAGACATCTGACATACCCTTGGGAATCTCAGATGGCACCAGTTGCTTATGTTTAGGCAACTGACTCAAGCTTCAACTGAACTCCTAGGTTCTGGATGGGTAAACTGAGATGAGGGAAATCTGAAGTTTGTCATTGGCAGTCTGAATGTAGCCTTTAGTTCTTATATGGAGGAAGAATAACTGATTTCTGTCACCATAGGCTAATCCATTTAGATAATAAGAGTGCTTTAGGCATCTCTTGGATCCATTCATTGAATTAGATGTGAGCTCAGAGGAGGGCAAGAACAGAGGCTTAAGTGAGANCCTCCCTCTTGGGATGCCCAAGCATTGGGAAAAGGATTGTCTGGAGAAGAGGATTTCTTGCTTTTCTAATTGGTTCCTGGATGTTCCCTATCAGATCTTATCACAACTCTGTACCTCAGCTTCTCTTTCCATAGCTGGAGGTCATGATACTGACATCCCTTCCCAGGAATTTTGACAGGTTATGGACAAGAATTGTGTAATTATTTGATTTGAGGGACGACTTGTCATCTCTCATATCCTGAAGTGTCAGTGTGTTAACTATACTGGGATATTTCGTGAAAGAAGTAGATGCTATGTGTACTTTCCCAGCTTCAGGTTAGTGCTGTGGATGCATCTTCTCTTCTAGAAAGAAAATGCTGCATTCTTTTATACTGAAAAATGAATCACAGTGTCTGACTGTAAATAAAACCAGAAGAGAAACACTGAAATTCTCGGAGATATGATCTTTACCGATGCCCATCACAGTTGTCATAAAGCTTGACCTAGCATATATAATAATCTGACATTGATCTAGCGAAGTCCTTGCCCATCTTGAGTAGGAATTTAATTTTCTCTGTTGCTTCTACTGTACTTCAATCCTTAGTACTTCTGTCTCCTCCTGATTACCTAGGAAACCTATTGCGTTCCTTCCATTACTCTGAAATTCTTCCAAGAGCTGTCATGATCTATAGTGCACATCCTAAGCTCCAGGTGACAAATCACCTAGAGAGCAGGCCCGAGATTTCCCATGGCCAAGTGAATGCAAATTACCTAGTCCCAGAGCAATCAGTTCTTCTATCAAAAAGGACATTGACCCCCCCACCACTGTCAGGAATATTCACTGTATTAATGTAGAGACAAGCTTAATTTCCACACAGCTATTGGCCTTGCCCCCTTATGGAGATGTATATAACTTTCTGCAGGGATGAAGCTAACACTCTCACAAGCTGTCTAATAGAGTTCTACAAAAGTGATTCTAAAACTGGCAGGCTGTTTTAGGGAATGGAAATAACCTTTTTAAAATCAATTTGAACTATTTTGAATCATGCCATGAGACTTGCATCAATCTCAGTGCAGGGATATTCTTCAAAATTTTTTTTTTCCATTACATTTTTTTCCATTACATTTTGTAGATATTTCTGGTAGTATGTTCAGGAGGTGAGTCAGAGTAACATCGTGTGGGTTTCATTAGTCCAGGTCCCCAGTGGATATTTTTTTTCTGTGTAAATTCCCTATTTAATCCTTTAAAAACTTTCTAAGTGTAATGGTCTCTGGACTCTTGGTTCCCTTAGTGTGTTGGTGATAAGTAGCCTTTAAGACGAATTCTCCTTTAAGTGGAAAGAAAGCCATTTCCAACCTAAAGGGCAGCTCCTACATACATATTTAATTTAGTTTAACAGCTTCAATGTCAACGATCAGTTTCTGATACTTGTATTAATGTTCTTTATTGCTTCTTGTGAGTAGAAATCTTGCCTTCATATGGAGGGAATCTATCAGGGAGTGAAGCGATGGAACAAGGGGTAATGGTTTTAAATAGAAAGGGGGTAGATTTAGATTACATATTAGGAAGAAATTCTTTGCTCTGAAGGTAGTGAGGCGCTGGAACAGGTTGTCCAAAGAAGTTGTAGATGCCCCTTCCCTGGAACTGTTCAAGGCCAGGCTGGATGGGGCATTGAGAAACCTGGTCTGGTGGGACATATCCCTGCCCATGGCAGGGGGGTTAGACTAGATGATCTATAATGTCCTTTCATAAAGCAGCACATGCTTATGTGATACAAATCACTTGCAATTAGCATTTCTTTGTTTAACTAATTTGCTGGTTTTAACAACAGGGTAGATAATATAGAGTTCTTTGTTTTATGAGGTATTTCAAAACTTTGAAAGTTTTGAAGTTTGTATAAAATAAAGTTGTTTTTTTTTCTTTCAATTAAAGCAATTGCAAAAAGCATCTGTAATTTCAGACAAGGTGACAAATGTATGTGTATATATCTGTGTATATACGACACTCTGGTGAAGCATGGGGGGCCCGAGGTGCCCAGGAGAGGAGGTAGAACAGCCCGCAGGAGCAGGGGACATCTCTGCTCGTCACTAATGAGGAGGATGTTTAGGCTTTCAAGCCTAGCACTTCTTTGAGTCTATGATTCTATTCTCCTACATTTGATTCCGAAAAAGTCTGCACAAAGCCGTGTTCAAACTTAGCAGCAATGCATCGTCATAGCACGAAAGTGAAAGAAGAACTGGATCAGGTTAAATAGCTGGAGAGGAAGGACCTAGTAGGAGGCACACACCAGTGAAGTGTACACCAGCATCTGCATAGCGTGCCTACATGCATGTTCTGGGTTTGCACAGCACCCTACCTCAAATTGGTAGGTGCTACTAGCATAAATAATTGATTTTGGCATTGTGCTGAGAGGCTATGAAGGACATCTAATGAAGCTTTCCTAGGGGATAACTCATTTGTCAAAAAAGATATAAAAAGTATCACTTTGTTATAGGGAACTCATTACACAGGATGATAGGCAATGGATTGATAGCCACCTCCTATGGTGCAGTCATCTTTTGTCTTTATGATATATAGGCATGCCGTTATCATAGGCTCTTGTAACAGGGGTGATAATCAGCAAGTGAATGGGGCTCAAGTGAGCTACTGGAAAGCTCCATTTGATGTGCAAATGAAAGGTCCTGTTCAATAGGGCACATGTCCCATATGTGTGTGCATGAAACTCTGCTTAATATGTGCCAGAGCCTGTGCAGAACACAGTGTATCAGATAAGAATGGGGACCTCTTGAGGGACTGCTTATCTTAATGTCACTAGCAGGGGTAAATTGAGTTTTCAGTCTGGAAAAGCTTTTCATTCAAAGCGAACATCTTGACATGTGCTGTAGCCCTGATTAGGGAATGAATTAATGAACCAAAGGTTGAAAATTAGCATACCTAACATGAGTGAGCTGGAAGAAGCTTTCAGACATGGCCTAAATGCCTGTATCCTGAAAACAAAGCTTTTAATGAAAAATACAAACAAAATACTCCTTTACTTCCCAAGTGTGCTTTAAAAACCTCTTTGCACTTGCCCAGCTTTGTGGAGGAAAGGGAAAGAAAAGAGATCATATCCCACAAAAATAAGGACAAATATCCTATCTGTGCCTGTTTGCCTGTTTCTTGCCAAACTGTGAAACTTGGAGAAGCTGCTGCTGTTTTCAGAAAGGCTTCATACTTGCCAGAGATCCATTCAGAACGTCCTAAAATTAAGTCAGGGTAACAGATCTTGTATCCTGCAAAGAGCATAACACTTGAGTTGATAAACCTTGAACTTCAGTATAACAGAAAAGTGTCTAAGTGAAGTGGTCTAGGACAATGGGAAGAATTAGATTATGCCATTAGAAGGAAGAGCTGCATGTGAAACTACAATAATTCAGTGTATGCAACATGCTAATGTTTAAGACAGAGCAGTACAAACAACCTTTGTTTGATTTTAACTGAGCTACTTGGAAAATAAAGGACTAGTCAGTCTGAATAGAAGTGAAGAAATCTGGCCCTACAACATGACACCAAGTAAAACCAATCTTTCTCCCCTGAATTCAGGAGCTAGAAGTATCTGTTCTCGAAAACACCTATTTTTCTGTACTCAGAGGCTACATTAAATAATTTTCTAGTGGTAAGCTGATCAAATTCCAGCTATGTTAAAGGGTACTTGAAACGGAAGAAATACTTGAAGCGAAATATTTAAAGTTAGATCCAGGAAAGTCAAGACTATTTGGCAAATCATCAAATGGCCCAAAGGCAACCTGAGTATAAATGCTCAGTTTTGAGCTTTGGCTTGTCATCATCATAAAAATTGATTCTTGTTTGCTGTGTGACTAATATTTATAGGCCAGACTTACCTGTGGAATGGAGATTATAATAAAAGCTTTTGTCTGCCCAGGTAAGATAAGGCTCAGGCACAAATTTACAGTGCTCTCACTTCTCTGTACTAACTCTCCACAGACTCTTTACTGGTGGGAAGCATTGCACGTATAATAGTATGTATCTTGCTTAAGCTGGCTGAAATAGACTTCCTTGACAGAAATGGGTACCTTCAAGACAGGAGAGAGGAGATAATTGCCCCGTGGTGCTACCCACCTTCTTTCCTACTCATGGGGGGCTATAAAGGCAAAAATTTTTGCTAACTAGGTATAGAAGAAATTGATTTCACCATCTGGATGAAGTAGCTCCTTCCACACTGCATCTAAGAAAACTATTTCACACTGAAGCATTTTCAGACATGCTTAGTCTAGGAGCTGTATTTGGCTTACTGGTGGATTATTTTGGATTTGTGTAGGAGTACCTGAAAAGATATTTTTGGCCTATAATGGCTAAAGGTTACTTATTATGAAGGTAAAATTTTGGCATCCACTGAGGTATAGAAGTTGCAGCCTGAAAATTAGAGAGTTAGATTTATATAAAAAAAATACCATAAAATTAAAGGTAAAATACAGATTAATTTGCTAGGGTGGTGACAGAGAAAAATATATAAGTAATGAGGGAATAAAAGTGTGACATTCAGGAGTCCTGACAAAAGTTGGCTTTTATTTTATGGATGCAGTCATCTAACATGAATAAATCTGGCTTCCTGGGCAGGGGTCAGTCTTCATTCATCCGACTATCACATAGGTGATGAAGTGATTTCCCTGGGGAAGGCACAGCAAGTTACAGCAGAAAAACATGGAAAAATAATTATAATGTGCAACTACTGCACTGTCTTACACTGTGATTTAACCCATTCCCATACACAGAACTGCAAGCTGTGCCGATTCGAAGTACTCTTCCTCTCTGTTGTCTCCTTAAGGATACAGAGCAAGCCAAAGGTTGGTGGGCACAGGGGGCCAAATGGCTTTTCATTGAGCTACATGTCATGGTTTTGTAGTAAGATGTGAGAATTATACAGAATGGTGTCACTGCAGGGCTGATAGACTTTTATTTAATTGATTTCTTCTGCCTTTTGTTGTTTTGGTTTTTTTTCCCTCACCACTACTGCTGTGGGCACTAGTGGAGAGAGGCAAACAGCAGCTCCATGCAGAAAGGCTCCATTGTGCTTGTTCTTCTGCAGGCATGTATTAGTTATCCAGTGAGTATCAGATCTTGCTGTTTTGAAGCCATGCTCTCGGTGGCATGCTGAGTGCTCTTATCCACTACCCAGGACGTGCCTTGGGTCAGCTGGAATGCAAAATATGCTTTTTGGGGGTTGCAACAAGACTGTGTCAACACTGTGGGGTTTATGATTTAGCTTTCCGGTTAATGTTCTTTGGTTGAAATTCTCTTCCACAATGATTGGGTGGTGATTGCTGAGGAATTAATTGTTTTCCATGTTGAGTGTTGCTTCTCTGTGCTAGGGTGATAGCACATGTCACAAGAGACAGATTCAAAGCCTCTTGGATGTGGCTGTTTTTTTACTGGACTGCCTGTGCCTCTGAAGGATGAAGGTGCTGTGGTTTCATGTGCAGGTTTCAAGAGATTTGCCTTCTTTTTTTATTACTCCTGTCTATTTATTACCTGTACCTCATAATTATAACTGGCACTTGAAAAAGATGGAAGAAGATGAGTAGCCAGATGTTATAGTCTCCCTTATGACTTGCTGGGTTATTTACAACCTCACTCGCATTTTACACACCAAAAATTGACCACACCACAGACAGCGTGGTGGGAATCTGGCCACTGAGGTCTGTATGCTCATGGGGTAATGCAGGAAAACACAAAGCCCCTGCAGATAGTGAGACAGCGAGACCTTTGGGTACTCGTTGTCTGTCTCAGAGGGTGAGGTTGCCTCCTCCAGAGGCCATGCCCACCAGAGAGGTGTCTTGGATAAGCATTTCCTTGTCTTTTCTGTCCCCTCTGTTCAGGGACATGACCTCCAATCTGATGTGGGACTAGTTTCTTACCAAGATGGTGATGCAGTTTTCAGGGACGTGGCTGGGGGGCATGTCCGCTGAGCTGCCCCTTTAGGGTTGGAGGGTGGTTGGACAGCTGAAGGCTTCATATTGAAGTGCTGCCATTAACTAACAATGCCTTGCATTAAGGTTATGCCTGTACCCTCACAAGTATTGCAGCCCCTGTACCTCAGTTTCCAAAGGTGCTGGGCGCTCTCAGATTACTGATTCATTCTCACAAGTCGGTAGATCATGGGACACATTTTCTCACACTTTTCCAGCCTGTGATTACACCTGTAAGAAGATCTGAATGGTGATAGGGCATATGGGAAAATTCTATTTGCCGAGCAGAAGTTATTTACCCAGCAGTGGAATATTTTGCTTGACTGAGGCAGTCTTTGATCTTTTGTTCTGGGGTTTTAAGAGTTGCACAGCCAGTCTCTGGCAGATTGGTAGCCAGAGCCTTTTGTAAGTAATCTCCTTTAAAAGCCAAGTCACTTCGGCTACCTCAAGGTCTGAAGATGCCTCGTTTATAAATTAAATGATTTTCTGGGAAGTAGATTCACATTTTAATCTGCATTTGAGCACCCACCTTGCAAATCCATTTAAGCAGCTTGAATTATTTGGCATGGCAGCAGAACCCCAAAGTGCGAGTTATCTTTCCTGACCAAGATTTTCCTCTCATGCAAATCTGGGTTTTGAATATTGCCAGCAAAAAAGCAGAACAAAGAAGAAATGCAACCACCTAAACAGGGATTCCTCATTACACCTGGTCTGCTTTGGTTTTTCATAGCTGTGAATGAACCACTGAATGAATGCAGAGAAACACTCCCATACTTGTAGCCGCCTATTGTATAATGAATGCACTGTAATTCATTTAGAAAAATGAAAATACTGGAGGGCCCCAGGCAGCCAATTAAACATTTTTCCCAAATTCAGACAATGCCTCAAGAAGATCTATTTTTATACCTGCTGACAAATTATGCCTATACTTTTTTCCTCCTGAATATAATTTTTGGACACTTAAGCACAGAGTGTCCTTCCATTGCTTTGCTCTGATGTTTTACTATTTCATGAGCTAAAATACTGTAATTCACAAAAAATAGACCAACAAGACAGGTAGCTGGGTAGGTGCAATATTCTTCTGTAGTCGGTTGCCTCATGAGTCACTATTCTTTTTCCTAATCAACCTAATATATTACCTAACAGCAGTTCAAACCAAACAACTGTTTCAGAGGGAGTTACTGGCTTTGTGGTCCCTTCACAGATAGCATGGGGAAGAAGAAAGAGTTTAGAGAAACGACTCTAAGAAGTGTTGTATTGCTAGAGCTGCCTCTTTTCACGGCTCCCTTTCTACCTCCAGCCTCTGCTTATGCAGCATTACTAATTTACCTTGACAATTGACACTTGTCGTGTTTCCAGCAACAAAATCTGTAGTGACACAGTGACTTAGCGTTTCTGTGTTTGCTGGGAGAGCAAAGGGAATTACGCTGTGCATCGCCGTCTGACCCTCATTATGTGTTGCATCTGTTCTGGCTGGGTGCTGCAAGAAGTGCTAATTCCTATCTTGCCATCTGCCTGAAATTGTCACAGTCTTTCAAAGTCACAGATTCATTTTGTGTCATTCCATATAATTTCTGCGTTTAATTTGGACTCTGACAATCTTTTCGGTCCCATGTCCTGACTGCAGGGTAGCAGATAATGCTGGAGGGTATACAGTCTTGCCTCCCACATGGGTAGCTGGGTGTCAAGTCCTTCTGAAGTCTCTTGGGTGGGAGAGATGCTTTGGGTCCCAGATGTGGTTCTGCTTGTGAAGGAGCCCAGATGGACAGCACATACGGGAGCCCTGTATCCTGCCCGTGCAAGCTGGCAGCTCAGCAATGCCACCAGTCCTGTCCTACCACCTTTGTGCTATGTTTAATAAACTCAGGGAAGGGAACCTGCCCTTTTATCTCTGCTCTGGGAACACAGTCCTGGGGCTTAGGCTGGAGGGGAGGGTGAGAGGAGGAGGAGGAATCCCTCTGCTTCAAAATCCGGCCTTAATTACTGCCTGTCTCCTGCACAGCTTCCACCCCCGCTGCTGGCATGGGCTCCAAATGAGGGCCAGGGGTGAAGCCTTCGAAACTAAATCTGAATTTGTTCCCACCCTTGTTCAACAGGAAGCCCTGCCGAGAGCAGCTCCCATGCTGGTGGCAGCAGTGAGGGGTGCAGGTGCTCGGTGTAGGATGGGAACCGGCAGCCATCTCTCCTCACTGACACCACCAACTGCTGCCCTTGGGAACTCACTGCTCCCAGGCCAGCTCTCCGGTGGCGGTACCACGGAGAAACAGCCACTGGCTGACAAAGAGTATTTTTATTTTAGATCACCCCAGGAGAATTTCCTTTGGTAGAGGTACGGGGAGCCCTGATCTGCATTAGTTTATCCTGGGAGAAATCCCATTTATCTTCTCTCTTGCCTGCTCTGCCACACAAGGTCTGATCTTACCTGCTCCTCCAGGCAGCTGCTGGCAGCACAGGGTTGCCCAGAGGCTACAACATCTGGGCAAGGGGTGGTGGAAAGGCGATGCTGCCAAAAGTAGTCACAAACCTTCACATCCTTCTGACTCAGGAAGTCCCTGAGCTGCAAACTCTCATGGCAGGATAAGGAGGTATTTTCTACCCAAATATCTCTACATGTTTCCTCTTAAGTCATGCTAGTCTGTCAGCATCCTCCTTTGGCCCATCTGATGGAGCCTGGGCGAGACAAACCTCTACTTTTCATCCTGGCTTGGATGAATAACAACCTGCTCTTCACCTGGCATTTCCCAGCAGAGCAAATAATGATCTCACTTCTAACGTCAAATATTTCAGATAGTATTTTTTAAAAATTAAATAATTATATTTTTATATAATTGGATCTAAAAATATATATATTTTCTTCCAAGGGAAACAAAACCACGAAAGCAACTGCATGCAGATTACATAGGAAACTGAGACAATTAATTTGTTGGCTGAAAATTTGTAGAGGGGTTTTTATTGCTTTTATCAGTTAGGTTACAAATAAGAGCTCTGACACGGGCAGACACAGGCATGCACGCGTGAAATTAGTGAGAAAATTCTCAGAAGTCCAATAATTAAAAAATGCACTAGGTCACACTTGCATAGCTGAAACACTACAATATATAATTTATATTAAACATATTGTATCACTGAATTTGGAAAAGAACAAAGGATACATGGGGTCATCCGACTGTTTTTCTGTTGGTGTCAACCCTTGCTTCTCTGAAGGTTGCAGGCATGGGAGGTGCTGCAATGGAGGTGCCTGGTGCCAGGATGTCCTGGTTTGCTGTTGCAGGGACCACTGGGCATGGAGAGACACACTCGTGGCCCCTGATGGGACATGCTGACATGGGCACCACCATGCATAGCACAGCACAGCACAACACAATTAGGCTACTGTCCTTGCTGCTGCCCAGCTGAACACCAGGAAGCCCTTTCCCCTTCCATCCAGGAATAATGAAGGTTTTCTCTAAAGAAGGCCTGGTGAAGAGGTGGGATTACCACAGGTCATTTGGAAACATCTGCTAATGACCTCCTTGGTCTCAGTGCTGAATGCCAATTTATGTTACAAATTTCACTTGATGGTAGAGCTTGCTGCCAGAAATGCTGACTCAGGATGCCATGAAGTGATGACATTGGAGCTAGCAGAGATATTTAGTAAATCTGTGCAGGTCGTACTAATCAGGAAAGAAAGGGATAAAAATTCTGATTAGATGTGACATCATTTAGCTGAACATAATTTTTTAATGCTTTTAAGGTCGCCATCACACTGAAGGTTCACATACTGTCTGCATCTTAAACCTAAGCTGTTAAAAAACCCTTGCATATAATATCCAGATCTAATCTTACCCTGCCAACCAGCAAGTTTCCAGGAAAAGCAGTGAGGATCTGTAATTTAATAGCATTTAGTATAATGTGCAATTGATGCCAAGAGAAGAAAATGTAGAATTAGCTGTACTAACTTTGAAGGGCCTGAAACAAAGAGAGAATATGCATGAATAGCTGGAGATTCCTCAGATAATAGTAATGTCATAAATTTAGAATATTATAACATACTTTGTAAAGCGAAGTAATTTTATATTCTAAGTAGAGAACAAATATAAAGAGCTTTCCTGGAGCGTGCTGTAGATTAATGAATTTCAAACAGACACATCAAAGTAAATCTAACAATAACACTGCCACAAATAAAAAATATGATGGAAGAAGTTAAAATACGAAGACAAAGGGCCAACTTTTTGCTCTCATTATCCTGGTGTAAATCCAGCATAACTTTGTTGATCTCTTCTGTGACTCTGAGCCTAGAGATGGCGTGACAAAGAACAGAATTTGTCTCACTTTAACATTAAAGGTGAGGAGAGAGAGTAAAGAGCTAGGAGTGAAAAAAGCCCCCAGGGTTTTTAGGAGATGAGAGATCTTGAAAGCGGGGAAAGGAAAGCCCTGGCAGAGATGCTCGGAAGGGCAGAGCCGTCTTCTGCCGTTTGGTGTTATCCTGGCTGTAGGATCCTTGTCCTGGAAAATGCTGATCCAAAAGCACAGGAGGAGTCACTCCAGAAACCCAGGAGATCAAAGGGGACCTGAAGAGAGGGACAACTTGTGGGGGGACTGGAAATCCATGGAGATGGGGGGGAGAAATTAAAGCAAACATGGCTTCTCTTTGACATAAACAATGGAGAGGAAGTCCAGGGTCACCCAGTCCCCTGTGTTATCCACACATGTGCTGCCCATGCCAGGGTGCAGAGCTGAATGTGGAAGGGGTTCAGGCTGGCAGCATGGCAGCCATGGTGGGCAGCCTGTCTGGCCAGGGCAGCCCTGGTGGGGGGACAAAACTGCAGCCACATGAGAGAGCAGTAACCTCCAAGCCACGAAGGTTACCAGGCTTGTGAGAATCAAGGTGCCTGCACAGTATCATTGAAATATATGGGGTTTGAAGGGACGTCTGGAGATCATATAGCCCAACCCCACTGCCAAAACAGGTCCTCCTAGAGCAGGTTGCACAGGAGCACGTCTAGGCGGGTTTTGAACGTCTCCAGTGACAGAGACTCCATCACCTCTCATGAGCAGCGTGTCCCTCAAAGTGAAGAAGTTCCCTCTCATGTTTAGATGGAACTTCTTATGTTCAAGTTTGTGCCCGTTACCTCTCGTCCTTTCACTGGGCACCACTGAAAAAAGACTGGTCCCTTTCTCTTGACACTCACCCTTTAAGTATTTACAGGTGTTGATGAGATCCCCCCTCAGCCTTTTCTTTTCCAGACTAAAAAGACGCAAGTCCCTCAGCCTTTCCTCATAAGAGAGATGCTCCAGGCCCCTAATCATCTTTGCGGTCCTCTGCTGTACCCTCTCCAGAAGTTCCCCATCTTTCCTGAACTGGGGGGCCCAGAACTGGACACAGTGTCTTCTTCTGTTTCCAGCATTGGTCACCTTGGACCAGCTGCAGCTTTGCCCTGAGGTGGCTGAGCCTTTGGTCTTCCACTGCCACAGGGCTGATTTGAGGGGAGTTTGATGCCACTGCTGCTGCCTCTGAGGCTCCTACCTCTCCCTAGGCAGTAGAAAGGAAAGGAAGGAGGTGGCTTTTCCATCCTCAGGTTCATCAGTAATGCTTGAAAGTCCTGAGTATTTCAGCTGACATGAGTAGATCTGCAGATGCAGACTTACTTGGTGACTTTAGGAAAAGTGCGGAGACTGCAAGGCACTGAAGCCTGCACAGAGTGAACGTAACTAACTGTTTTTGCTGGAAGCTGTTCAATTGTTACAGTCAGGGAAAGCGCAGTTAAGGCTGACACGTCCTCTCCCTTCTGTTAGCTTTAGTCTCCTTTCTAGTGCCTCTGCCATAACAAGCACATATACACATACATAAAAAAGAAGGCTGGGTAATGATGGGACTTGGCATGACATGCTATTTGGGTTCTGCAGCAACCTACTGAAGTGCCACTTGCCAGGTTCCTATTCAACCTGAAGGGATCAGGCAGTCAGCGTATCACATCGCAAAGAATTGCTTAAAAATAGAGAGGACTTGTGTCAAACTCGGAGGAAGTATTGATTGAAGCCAGAAGAGGAGTCAGTGCTTCCTTCAGTGTTTCTAATCTGTCTAAATGACCCGCACAAAGAAACCAGCTGCAGACTTCTTACGTTTGCTCTTACCTGTAAGTGCAGAGCAGGCAGCAAAAAGAAATCAAAGAGATGTCAGATGTACTGTGAAACTGGGTCACTGCACAGCAAATGGAATTTAATGTGAAAATATAAAGAAAATGGTAGGTGAAAACATGAAATAAATGAAGCTAATGAGAACTGCTCACAAAGCAAGCCTTTGGAATGGCAGTTGCCTGGTTTACTAAAAGGATTGAACCTTTGAGAAATCAGTTTCCAGGAAAGAAATCAAAACCTGAGAAACTGCTACGATACCTCCCCACAGCAGTGGGCCCTTCAGCTTGGGGAGCATTGTTTCTCTCAGATGGGCTATGGTCAGGAAGCAGAGAAGCAGGATGTGGCGCCTGCTCCGATTTCCTTATTTTCAACTCTTGCAGCCAGTCTTCTGAAGGTGTGAGGAAAACTGAATTTAGTCCTTCTTCTGGGGGGAGCTGCAGAAGCTTGTGTACATTAGGACAAGGGGAAAGGATGCTGGGAGGCCTTGGGAGAAACCCTGCTATGAAGTCCATGGGGAATTTTAAAACATCCGTTTTTAAAGTTCTGGTAATATGCAGTGTAGTGATTGATCCAACAAAGAGCTCCTTGTTAAAAGTTGTTGGCTGCTCCAGGGGACTGGGAGGAGGAAACAGGCAGATATTAACCAGGCAGATTTCACTGGTCTGCTGTGGGAGGCTTGGGGATGCTGCATGCACACCCTAATATAAATAGGCAGTTGCAGGTCAAGAAGCTCTTTGGGATTTGACAGCGGAAAGTCGGAATGGAAAACCGGAGAAATTAATTTTAATTGGAAAATTGGGAAAGCTTTTCTTTTCCTTCTTATTTCCAGATCATGACATTTACGCTCAGGAGTAACCTCAGGACAGTTCTTCCGAGTGGGTGGGACACTGCATGCCAAGTTTCAGCAGAAATGAAGAGGTTGAGTGGGGAACACACCTGCGCATTCCTCTCCTGGGGTCTGGTGCCAGAGGATTTCTGGAGCGAGATGTAGTGTTGGGACAGAGGGTTGGCAAGGGTGGTAAAAAGTAACAATCTGTATTACCTAAATGGGCAGTAGCCCCGAGCAGGGACAGGGACAGGTAGAGAATAGAAAGAGAACTGGTTTCTACTGGGTATCTTCATCACAAAACTAGGTATCTGTGCACAAGCACACTGAGTAAAATATATTTTCCATAGCTTTCCAAGCTAAAGCCATTGAGGTAGGAAGACACTGGTGTTATTTGGTAAATCATACGGTGCCTTCTTGGAGGAAATAGAGCGTTAAATAGAAAAGCTAAGTGAACTCTGATGAACCAAATGGCCTGTGCTTGTTCCATCATTTTTTATTAATTGCACCAGGTGTCTCACTCTGGATCTTTGAGTGTATATCTGAATGCTCTGCTGTGTCTCTGAATTGTCACCTGGACTCTGACTACCGGAAGCCTAAGGTGATAGTGACAAACTATCCTCCCCAGGTGTTTGCCGGTAGAGAAATTTAGAAGGAGAAGGACCACACGGATACAGAATATGCAGAAGCCCCCAGAGTGATGTACAGATAGGACCTCAGGGTACAGGGTTTTCTGCCTCCCAGGAAGTGAATGAGGCTGTTGGGATGTAAACAAGCCCCTCTGATAAACCACAGTGCCAGAAATTTTTCTTCCCTCATGGCTTTTCCTGTATTGCTTCCTCCTGAGGGTAATACAGCTTTTGTGCAGATTCTTACCTGGGCATGGGGTAAGTGAGATGGGGAATATGTAGCAAATTATACCAAATGCCCTTCTACAGCAAGCCCAACCGCAGCACTCCCCTGCCTGGAATTAAGAAAGACTTTTTGGCAGCAATTCTAGTTGAATGAGTTTTCCTTTCTGCCTTTAGCTTCTTTGCTGCTGTCACCTCAGATGCCACTGAGCCACCATGGTGATGACAGTTTGTCCTCTAGATAGAGAACGTCAGTTGCCAATGCAGAGTATTGATTCCTGCTGATTGCTAATGAGTAGGTTGAACTGTAACTTTGCGTGGAGAAATTGAGCTGATTCAGGCTATTGGAAGTGTCACTCGGGCTGGTGGAAATTTTCTAGCTAGCGATTATCTGTGTGCTTCTCTAGCAAAGGCAGTTCCCTAGGGAAAACTTCTCACCCTCACTTTCCCTTGGTCTCCAAAGCAGGTTTTCATGAGAGTGCTGCCTCACCCTAGCCTCAGGTGGGAAATTCAAGTGAGGGAATCAGCCCTTACATCAGGAAATGAAACAACAAGACATATTAGTACTTTTAAAACAACTGCTTCTGGATTGCTGAAGTTCATCTGCCTTCAGAGGAACATTTACCAACATTTACCGTGGATAATGTAGTGCACCTCCAAGAGTAGGCAATCAGCCACCTCCCATCCCTACTGGATATGCAACTCCCTAACCTTATTTTCATGGATATTTTATCTGCACCAACTGTTAGCTTCAAGTCTTAGCTCCTGGTCTGTACAGAGTAATTCCTGACGGGTCTTGAAAAAACCTCTTCATACTTTGTTGGAATCGGACTGAACTACACCAAAAAAAAAAGAAAAAAAGGCTGCTTAATGCAAGCAGGATGAGAAATCCTTCTAGATGAGTTCTAGGCGACAGATCCTCTGTCATCCCCTGAGATTTATTCAGCTGAATTTTGATATTTTGATATATCTCCTCCGTGCTTTGATATATTTTTCTCCCTGTCAGCAAGTCACATCTTAAGCAGTAGCAGATTCTTTGCAATTAACCAGCATTTTGGAAAGTCACAGTTCCCTTTCCCCCCTCGTTCTCTCCCTCCAGTCTTCATCTGGTATTATTCTTGCAAAGTCAGTGGCAAGTGGAAAACTAATCCCGTTAACCTCACTGTAGGATTTCTTAAATTAACTTTCTAGGAAGGAAACTTCCTTCTCACTGCACATTGAGACTTCAGAATTACTCACTCCTCTTGAGCTATGCTGCTTTGATATCCCCATGATGGATGCTGTATAAAACTTAAGACAGGTATTCATATTAACAACATTAATAAAAAATCATGTTAGGATGTACTTATGGTCACATGGCATAAAACTAGTGCTCCAGATGTCAGGATCCACCTTCAGCTGCTACAGAGGAACTTTCAAATTGATTATCTATGTAGCCATCAAATTTTTCTCTTTTTCAACTTGATATGAAAAATGAAGGGTGGTGTAGCACCAGATTGATCTCTCAGGTCTCTTCTGAATGGGTGGGCAGCTTAAAAAGGTGTCCTTTGTTTAGCCTATGTGGTTTTCCATCCAGCTGTGTTATCCTGTGCTTTGTGTGGAAATATTTATTGTTACACAAGGAAGCTTGTTGAGATGAATTTAGAGATCATGTCTATTTTTTATAAAGGACCTTCTTTCAGCTCATTTTGTGGCTTGGTTTACTAAGCTCTAAGGATGGCAGATGACTTTGCGAAAGAGCACATGGGGACCTAATGTGTCAGCTTTGATGAAATCTCTAGTCCCAGTGAGTGTAGGGGCTTTGTGGATGCTCTAGTCTGTGAAAGAGGACTTGAGCTGCCCTCTCTGTGCTGAGAAGGCAAGGTCACCTGTCTCTACATGTTGTAGCTTTGTGCTTTGTTTTATCCAAAGCTGAGAAACATTTTGCAAGTCACATGGCTCATAACATGACAGATGTATAGCCAAGGAACGTGTAACCTCGTGCTGGTGAGGTGGAGTCCTTGCACGAAGCATGTTGCTGGGCTGATACCTCCTTGTCTGCAGCCTGGTATCTGTGGCAGGAGCCAAGGAATGCAAGGTGGCCTGTAAATAAATTACATCATTTGGATGGTATGACAGCTGGCTGGAAATGTTTTGTATTTCTTTCCTGGAGGAGCCTAGATGTGCAGAATAGCTCTTCAGAGTCCTTCTTGTTGTTGTTATTGTTATTGTTGTTGTTGTTGCTGCAGGGCCTTAAGTTTGCTGATAACATATGTTAAGAGCGACTTACAAGAAGATGAACCAAAGGGATTTGGCAGCGTGAAGCTGTAATTAAGCCTCCACAGAATTTGGGCTTTTGGGGCATGTAAGTTAACACAGGGAAAACTTGGTGAGACTTTAATGGAAAATTACCTGCGGTGAACAAAGAGCTTGTAATTAATTCCTCAGGAATCCCTACATTGTAAAACTTCTTAGATTTATTTGTGTCTTTTGAAACCCAGCGTTTAACCAGGGGAATGGGCTTCTCAGTCAGTGACAGCATTCAACAGTCATTGAGGGGAGGGCTTTGCTCTTGAACCTCTTCCACACCTAAATGCATTGCTCTCTTACATGAGAACAAAAGGGGAGCTGGATCATCAAATCCAACCCTCAGATAACACAAGCAGTTCTATGGTGTGATGACACCAGCACCAAGGGAACCTATTCTCTTAGCATCCCTGGAGCATTCACTGGCAGTACTGGTTCTTCAGTGTGGCACAGGAGGTAAAAGGACCTGAGGTGCACAAGGCTTGCTGGGGTAGGATGGCTGCTCACTTGGACCCAGATGCATCCCTGCGGCCCCCTCCCACCCACTTATCCTGCCAGGTAGGGGAGGAGTCTGGGGCAAAGCCCTGGAGCACAGTAACTTCTCACAGCTGGAAAAGGAAAAAGGTTTAAACTGCTGAATCACACCAACTGCTGCAATTCCTGTGCCAGGGAGGTGTGGGGAAAGAGCATGCTCTTGCCATCAGATATGCAATCCATCTGTTATTGAATTTTGCCCTTAATAACCTATGATCAACTCATTGTTTTCTCTGCTTCTGTGTGTAGCATGGCAATGGGAAACTATCACTGATTTGATGTTAATACACAGATAATCACCAAGCTAGTTAATCACAGCATTCAGATTGCTCTGAGCCTGTCTTGCTGCCTGGCAGAGATAAATTAGGGAATGAGAGTGATATAAACCGACATTTTAAAACTATTAAAACCTATGCTCACATTTCCGAACTTATTCTACCAATTACCATGCTGATAGAAGGGGGAAGTCTGGTTTCCATTCTTTGTATAGAATATGCATATGTATGTGTATGAATAATTTACAGTGCTGGCAGCACTATTAATAAAACTACTGTTTATCAATAAAAGTGATTAATAGCTCCTTTGTCCCCAGATTACATTAGGTCATTCAGTGCAGAGCATATAGCTCCTTCCTCTGTATCTCTGGGGAAGCAGAAACCTTTGGTCTCCTCCAAAATGGATGCAGTTCAGGAGAATGCAGCTTGCAGGGCATCTCCTCCAAAGTTTGCACAACCCTTTGCAAACTGCAATGCACAGAGGATTTTGTGATAAAGGCCACAAAATGAAACCCTTTTAATGACCCTGTTATACACTGAAGATGTCTGCATTAGTAAAGAAATCATCAAGGGGACCTTTGGTTTCTTTCAAAAGCTAAATGTTGATATTTAGACATTCAAAAAGTGTTCCTTGCTGGGATTAATACAGCATTCAAGCCAGCAGAAAACCTGTGTATCCTCAAAGTCCCATGCTCGCACCTAACATTTAATACCAAACACATGGCCAAGACTCAAATAGACATCAGGTAAGAACCATTCAAGGTCTTAAGTGCATTTAGGCTTCAAGCTGGCTTCTACGTGACATGAGTTGCCTTTGGAGTGTATAGGAATTCAAAGGATGTAACTGCATATCTATCTTAAATAATTTTCTTATCGGGGTGTTTGTACAAAAGTTGCCATATCTCAGCATACTGAGTTCTTTACTTTCTTGATTTTCAAAGCATGTGCTCTGAAAAGAAGTTTTTTTGTTCAAGTAGAGTGGGTGGAAGACATGGTGGTCTAATCCCATTGGATGAAGGGACTTGCTTCATCCTTAACTAAGATGTAAAAGGTACTGCTGTTGAAAAAGCTTTGATGAGCTTTTGGATGATGCTGGGATGAATTGGCTTTTGCCTCTCACGGCATATATCTTGTCACGCAGTTGTGAAGAGAACTGCGTATCTGAAAGGGCTGCTAGCTTTGAAAGATCAAGCTCTTCAGAGCAGAAGCCAGGGGCAATGACAGAGTCACTTTTGCAACACTACACCACCCTCCTGTCACCTTGTCTCCATGGCCGGTCAGCCAGAAAGAAAAGCTGGTCCCAGTCCCAGACTTGTGCTGGCAGACTTGTGTTTACTTCTATACCTGATTGTGACATTGAGGTACCTTGTTCTGTTCCCTTGAGGACCAAGATACTCTGATGCACCTCAGGGCATTGCCATGGAGAGCAGCTACAACAGGAGAGGTGGCTTGGGACCTACAGTAGCTTGCTCTTTAATCCACACTCCAGGTAACCGTTATAAACCCTGAGCTATGTTCTCAGTTTGGCAACCATCAGACCTGTTTTACTGCAGCTCTGAATAATAAAAATTTTTAAAAATACCTAAGCATAAACTCATGACCTCCGAGAGTTTTTCAAAGTGGTGCATTTACTACGTTGCAGTTTTGGGAGGTGGCCCAAAAATCTCCCCGAGGAGAGACCAGCATAGAATCCTTAGAAATGCCTGAGTTGGAAGGGGTTATAAGTATTAAGGAATGCTCCTAGCACTCCTTAGGTAGAGGCCCACTTGCAAGCCCGAACCAAACCATATCTTTTAAAGTGAGTAATTTTGGAAGCTTAATGTTGCCTTCCAAACAGCATCCTTCCAGTGCTGTACTTAATTAGCTGATAATCTTCTGCAAGGCTTTTCGCTTGGGAACACCTCTCCAGGAGAGCCCAAACCACAGTTCTTGCTAGTTATAATAGCGGCTGTGCCATTGATGTAGTTTAGCTTTAGATCAGGCCCTAAATGCATATAATATCAAATTATGTGACAAATTTGCGATTTCCACCAAACTCAGCAACAACAAAGCAGTCTCCCATTGTGTATTATTGAGAAAAGTGGGCTCCACAGAAAAGTAACTGAGGAAAAGCCTCCCAACAGCATTTGTGCTCTTGTCGGCTGCTGCTGCTTTCATTATAGGAAATGTTTCCTTAAAATTGCTATGCCGCTGGTGTTGCCTGTTCTTTGGTCACTGCCTGCCAATATTAATAAGCCAGTGACCAAGTTGTGTCAGAAAGTTCCAGCTCTGACTTTATTTACCCTTGAGGGCAGATACAATCTCAGGAGGAGCATTGAATCCTATTATGGCAAAGCGTGGCTGCAGTGGCAGGCTGATGAGATAGAGAAACCCGCACTTCCACCTCTGAAAGCGTTATTAATAATGTTCCTGAGGGTTGTTCAGTTATTTCCTAGTTTTTCTAAAATGTAAGGCCACCTGCCATATGTCCTATTTAATACAAATGCTCTGCCTGGGATGTCCTTCATGGTGCGTAAGAGAGATTACTTTGAATGATTGAAAGAGATTACTTACTGCTGTCTCTAGACCCAAACAAACCCTGTGACTCCCAGGTTCATGGGCCGGAAATGCAGCATATTTGCCACCAAGCTGCAGCAGGCACTGCTGACTGTGCTCCACTTTGACGTGAGTGCAAGCTGCTTAGGTCAGACAGCAACGATGGATACAGGGACCTCGGCAGGGCCACAGTGGACCTCGCTGGACAATGGTGCTTTTGACAAACAGGCATCAGTGCAGTTGTTTCCAGTGAGGGCAATCCGCACATAACTGGATAATGAGATTTTTCCATGCAGTCCCCACAAGAGATTTGTTTGCTCAGGAAGCAGACACATAGGAGGACTTTTAAGTCTATAAACAAGACCATATCTCTCCTCCTCATATTTACAACATGGCTAGCTCTGTCATCTTTGATAACAACACTGAAAGGACTGTTTTCTCAGAAAGCAAGCCCTCATTGTTCAGGAAATTACCATTTAAATTTATTTTATTAAACTTCTACTCTTTGGCTACCCATGGTATGGGAGAACTGGAACGTACACAAAGCAGCAAGACTGCTGAGTCTAAATCAGACTTTAATAAGGAAATGTCATGTTTCATTTAAAAGCTTCTCCTCACCTTCCTTTTCCATGCCATCAAGTGAAAATAAAACTAGAGTTATAATTACATCGCTGCCTCCGCTCCACATTATCTGTGAGTTCTCTCACATTTCTTTCCACACCTTTTCCATCCCTCCCTAGCTTTGCCGCTTGTTTAACAGGCTGTCAGGATCCCGGCACTCCCTCGAATAAGCAGATGACTAGCTGTGGTCCTTGTTCATTATGGGGTGACAAGCTCCAAGAATAAATGCCTACAACATGGAAAGCTTCATGCCGCTGCCTGACTTGGTTGGGTGGAAAATGAGGTGGCCTGAGCTTCCCAGCTTCCCCACTCTCTCTGGAGCGTGAAATTGGACAGGGACTGACTCTGACAGATGCTTACCCTCTTTGGGATGTTGTAGCTGCTCTCAGATCTACCCTGCCACGTTGCTGCATTATGCTTTTACAAACTACTGTCAAGTCTTGCTTCTCCTCAGAGTGCTTGAGAAACGTTTTGGCCCAAAGCTTCCTTTTTATTCACTCTAAGCCTTTTCTTTTTACATTTTTGTATCTTACACGTTATCTCCCTGCCTCTTCATTTTGTGCTTCTTGGTGCTTTCCCCCTGTTCCTTTCTCTCCCATACTTCTTAATTGCTCTTTCCTTCAAATCTCCCCTGTGAACAAGCCTGTCAATCCCAAAGGTCATTTTGTTTCCTGGCTTGCCCTGAGTTCCTAGTTCCCAGTTTCAGTTCAATACCCCACACCTCATGGTACCCCCATAGGGCTCCCCAGGACTTCAGAGAGGCTCCGTGCACCCACTGGAATGGCTCTTAAGTAATGGAGACCCCAGGCCATAGTTTCTTCAGGCAGGGATTTTCTGACTCTTTGTCTGCTAAACCCCTGCCCTCAGCCTAATTGGTGTTGAGTGGTTGCATCTGTGGTACTTCGGACTTCTAGGGTAGGTTTATTTTGGAGAAAGATTGTTGGAGCTGGCAAAAATGGAGCTGTGAGGTATGTTAACTTAGCATTTAAGGGTCAAACAGTGGCCCAGAGCTTCAGCTCAGTCCCTACTCCTCTTTTGTTTAGTGGTTTGCAATTGTAATTGGTCTCTTTGTGACTTTACAGTCCTTACTAGAATGAAGCACCAATCCTAAGTCACTCATGGTTTAATATTATTTGGCAACGATAAGATCATAAAACTGAAAGGAAACTCCTGTGTCACTCAGTTTAGACTCCTCTTACTGCAGATGATCGCATCATACAACACCCTTACCTAAAAGGTAGATATTTTCTTTTGAGGTAGTTGATTGCCTCCTTAAATTAGGGAAGAATATCACAGCGAATACTACATTCATTATGGGATTTTGCCTTTTGAACACTAAGCTGTGGTTATACAGGCTCTCTCATCCCAGCGACATCAGTGCTGTTTCTGAGAGTGGTGAGTCCACCTTCTTCTCTGTTTCATAGAATCATTTTGGTTGGAAGAGACCCTTGGGATCATCGAGTCCAAACATCTGCCCTACTCTACAAAGTTCTGCCCTACATGTGCCTCATTCTTTCCACCTCCCTTGAGCAGTATAAGCATTCATAGGCTTTCATTGCTAGACATACTAGGTAGGTGATGCAGCTTGAAGCTAACCTGGCCAGGGGTAAAAAAGGAAAAAAAAAAATAAAATCTGACTTGATGAGGTGAACCCCACCATGCAGCTATACAAACAGTAGAGCTAGAACCCTGACACAGCTGGAAAGAACTGGAGGAGTAGCAGAAGACCTCTTCTGAGCAGCCTGGATTTAGGACAGGTTTAAGTGGCTTGTTACTGCAGCTTTAACATTGCTTCTTTTGGTAGCCTTCCTTCACAGGAGACAAGAATGAACCAGCTGCACTTTCACTGTGCTTTATCTGATGAAGCCTCTTTCAAGCTTTTCATAAAAGTGGGCAGCATTGTTCTGAGCAAAAGAGAAAGGAAGTTTAATGGGAAAAGTAGTGGCTGAGTACTTGATAGTTAAAGTGCCAGCCATTGGCAGGGGCAGGCGCACACTGAATGCTGTGCATTTGTCTTTAGCCCAGGCTCAGACAGAAGCACAGAGGTTAAGTGACACAACTGGTTGTTCTCTGATTCTGAAGCTCCCTGATTATGCAGGTCTCTTCATCTGGAATAGCTGCTTGCTTAGATCACTGTGACAAGAAGCCATATTCTGCTTAAATTGCTTTAAGCTAGTACACTTAGCAATTCACCATGCTCCAGCTTTTATAAACACGTATCAGAAATATTTCATGGTGATTTTTTATCAGATATGTGCAAACATTAAGTAGCAGCATTTAATGGAAATTTCAGGAGTTTTACCACTGAAGCCTCTTAGTGGGTCTGAATTAATTTGTCGGCAGACTGATCAAAAGAAAACCACTATTGACATCTAAATATAAAAGATTCAGTTTCTAAATGATCACAGTTCTTTGTAAATCCGAATGAATGGGAATTATTTTAAAGGCTTTAAACATATTTTTATTTCTTATCTTGTTTATTAGTATTATCTGTGGCAAGATGCTCAAGCAAAGCATAGGATTAATCTGACTGATTTATCATTTTACTGGTATGATGGTTTTTTGTATTGTACCTGGAAGTCCATGGATGTGCAAAACAACATATTATTTACTGAATATAAACCTCATCATTAGTCTCCTGGTGAGTACAGCCAATGAGCTGATCTTCAGGAAACAGTATAAGCCAATAAAGCCCACTGTTTGATCCAACATGAAGTATACAGCAGCTAATGCAGCTCCATAATAGCAGACTCTAATAACCATCCTGGAAATGGAATGATCCCAACAAGGACTGACATCCATTATGATACTTTGTATTTAAACAAAAGAGCACATATTGGAGAAGCCATACATAAAAGGATGGAATCAAAGTTCAGTCCAGAATTTACTTGCCAATTCAAAGTTTCTTGGAATTAACACAAACTACAAAGTATGTTTAATTGTGTCTCAGAACTGGGGCTGGATTGTATCTTTGTTTCCTCCCAACCCAATGTTTTATGATTCTGTGGAGTCTGTGGAAAAGCATCATGGGGCAAATGAAAATTTCACTTTGCAAAAAGGGTAGAAAGATAAAGGGACACCAGGAAACGGTATCAACAGAAGAACATGAGGTAGAGGCAAAAGTAGTTTCTGTTTTATTGTCCTTTATCTCCTAGTGGGAATTTTTCCTGCTCTGTAATTCCCTCCTCTCGTGTGTTTCATGTATATTATACCGGTTTGCTGATTTGTGGTTGTGGCACTTTCATTACCCTTAACATCACCTGTGAGTGAAGCTCATGGAGGTGTCACTTTTCAACCAAACACAATTGTGGAAATGGAATAATGCAGTGGGAAAGAACTTGCCGCTTCTTATTGTCATCTTTGAAGAAGTATGGCCACTGCGTGTTGCTCCCATGGTTGTGAGTTAGTCTTTCTCATTTTTAAGTTGTGTTCTGCTTTGTTTTCCAGATAATTTCTGAGGTTTTTTGCTTCTTAATTGCAAAGCACCCTGTATTTGTTGGTTTCCCATAGGCAAACAAATGGAAAGTCAAAACACATTCACCTGGTGGTGCCAAGCACAAAACCCAGCACTCTTGAATGCTCTTTGCAGGAACAATCCTGCTACCAATACAGCTGAGGCATGCAAATTAAGAAAATCAGCTTGGAAACACTCAGTCCAAAGAACTGTGATGCATTTTCTTTTTCTCCCTCCTTCTCTCTGTGAATATGTAAGTTCTGTATTTATTATCTTTGCCCATAGAATGAGCAGCTCATGTTGTGTTCTCCCCCACCACATCCTTGAATAATAAATACAAGTTGTATTAACATAAAACCTACTTGCTAGCTTTGTTTGTAAAACAACAGCTTTTCTAATACTCTGTCCATATGTTGACAGTCCTCAGCGTGTTAAAATTCTGTTCTTTCATTTCAAAGGGTTTTTTGGGTGCTTTGTGTTAGTGTTACAGCCTCATGCCTGTGGCTGCAAGAGGTGCTTTTGTTCCTTCTGTGGAGTTGCCAGTGCTGGTGCATACTCTGCTGTCTCCTGTTTCTGGTGAAATCGATGGTTTCAAGCCCTCTTTGATCTTCATTAATTGCAGAAGGGCATGAAAGCAATGTTAATTGCTTAGCTCCTGACTCCAGTTCTTGTCCTCAGAAACTCGTTTCTCCTCCCATATTGACTTTGTGGATGCAAACACATGTGTTTTATTCACTGATGGGCCATGCCCTTGCCAGTTCTCTGCGACCAGACTTTCAGCAGCAGCTCCTTCTGTTCAGTCATGTGCTGAGCCGTGCACAAGTAGGCTCCTTGCTACAGAATTGCTTCCTGTTGGGTGTGAAACCTGAGCAAATAATTCTCTTTCCAAAGAGAAAGCTTATATTGTTTTCTGGATGTTTATCCCCCACTGTGTAGGTATTAATCTCTCTATTATGGGCAATATTAATAATTGACAGAGGGCAGGAAATACAAACAGTTTTAATCTGAGCTTCATACATTTATTTAACAACAACGCATTAATTTTTAATGGCATTATGGATTTTTAAGTACGGGGTTAAAAAAGTGCATTCTCTCACTGGGTTGTGATTGAGGTCTTACATTCTTACATGGGTGAAAAAGTTCAGACCTGACCTTGAGGCATTTAAACACAATCTTAAATAGTCATGATAATATTGAAACCTACTAATTCTTGTAAAAGTGCCTTCAAAGGGAACTGTTGATAGGGTGCAATCACTGGAATGTGTTTATTATAGGTCGCTGTGTTGCTACCTAAATCCATAACAAGCAAGATAGCACCTCAGACAACCTTTATTAAGTAGCCATTCTTTGAGGGGCAGGTCATAGACTCTACCACCATTTACTAGATTTAATGGCTTTTGAGGGATTGTCCTAGCAAAAAACTCCAAGCTCACTCCTAAAGCCAAACATGATGCCAGTCTATTGCATAGTAGGTTCTACACTGCTATTGAAAAATAATCAGCTTTGTTTTTCTATGTGCCTCAAACATTTATGAACATATAAGCTGTAGAAAGTTTTTCCCCATTGGGCTTGAACGTCCTCTTCTTTTGCTAAGTGTTCTCCTGCCCAGGCTGTTTCATATAGGTCTTTTTCACTGACGTTCTGCCATTGAGCAGTCCCCATCCACTGTTCTTGGTGGCTTCAGCTTGTGCTGGTGTTGATGTCTGTGAAGCTGTGTAGCAAACTGAGCCAGGGAACTGGTCTGGATGAAAAAAATAATGGGAGGGGGGAAATAAATGTTATTGGATCTCCTGCATTTGCTCTTTGCTTGGCGAACACAGAGTCACTGGAAGTGGAGAGAAAGCTGTCCATTAGCTTAAATGACATTGCTACAGGTTGTCTTACCCCAGCCTCAGGGTGAAGTCCTTCAATGATGGCTCAGTTTTCATTGGCCATGTCAGAACATAAATTCCCAGGTCTGGGCTTATTAAAATGGCTTTCATCAGAGCTTCTCCAGTCATGGAGACCTAGTCAAACTGTGCTTGATGGTAGGTCAGCTGGAGATCACTGTCACACAATGCTTATCAACAGCAATTGTCTCTAAAAGGGTCATAAAGTCATGTTTAGCATCTTTCTAGCTGAGAAGACTCCTTACCGTTATCTTCCAAGAGGACCCTGGAGAAGTTAAACCTTGAATCTTGATCTTGGCTGATTCACTCATAAAGTGTGTGTAAAAACGCTTGCCTCCATCATGACACGAGACACACAGTAAGCAGAGGTGGCTGGGGGCTTTCTGAGGAAACACACTTTTTTGTTTTCAGCAGAATCAGACATGATAAGTTCTAGCTCAGGCCTCTGATCTGAAGCAGTTGATTTTGAGACATCAGTTGCAACCTTCTGATCAAGGGACTCTAGGGAAAGAGTGTTTAGGGGTTTGGTGTTGTCATTTCATGATTTTTCAGGGAACAATATTGAGATAATTCTAAAGGAGAACAAGAAGCATTTTTGAAATTCTAGGAATTTTTGAGAATGAGAAAACATGGTTCCAGATCAACCTAATCCTGAACAGCAAAAAACCTGGGGAGGGATAGGAATTTTAGGTGCCGTGAGGTATGTAAGTGATAAGTGATCACATACACACTTTGATTTTATTTTCCTTCTCTTTGATTATGTTTGGCCAACAGATACAACATAAAAGTCTACTGCATATTTTGGCATGGAAATATTTCCATAAATGTGGGCAGAAGCTGAAGTTGCCTGCAGCTGACTATGGGTGGTAGTTTGTGTTTATTCTGTGCTAGTTGAGATTAAGTCCTTTGGGGATTAGGGGTTTTCCCAGCTGGAGATAGACCGTCAGGGCTAAGGTGGGAATTAATCCACACAAGCATGTGATAGAGATGCTGCCATCTCAGCTTCACAAGGCCTATTACTGCTAAGCTTTACTCCTGTGAGTAAGTCTTCCGTGGGCTAATTGTTTCTCATCAGATTTCAGTGGATAGGAAGAACATTGTCATGTAGGTGAGAGCAGGGTGAGGCAAGGTCTTGTGCCTCCACTCTGGCTTGGATGGCCTCAGGATCTGTAAAACTGCTTGAGTGCCAGGCTGTGTTTGAGTTTAACATGCCTTGTTTCACATCACGTTAACTCAAAGGCCTGCAAGAAGGTTGAGCTCAAGCACATTACTTGAGTCATGTGGTGGTAAAGGCTTGCACATCAGAGCAGACAGGAGGCTGCTCAACTCGTAACACAAGTAGTGGAGCTCAGGGGTATGCCTACCTATCTGTTAGATATGCACTAAACATCTCTGTTGCAAGGTTGGACAAACTTATAACAAGATCACTGTCTTGGAAGACGTGTGCTCCTGCAGTGACAAAATACTCTTAGTCAGCTAGGTGCGATCCCACAGAGAATATCCGAGAGCCCAAAAGCAGAAATCCTTTCCCCCAAAAAACTCCACCACTAACTGCCACTACTGTCTCTACCTAAGCAGGGTCATCAGTAGAGTTTACAAACCATGATAAAGAACAAACTGAGGCACCTTCTGAATTAGAGGAGAGCTGGCTAACAATAGAGAACTATCTCTAAAGTCTTGTCGTTGTTCCCAGAAGAATGATTTTGTTCAGTCCTGTTTTTCCTTAAGGAGAGATCAAAGGAAGGAGTGAAAGAAAGGAGAGCTATTATAAGCATGAACACCTTCCTTTCTCTTCATCCCGAACGCTGAAACCTGTAGGAGTCTTGTGCACGCATCTGACAGCAGAACTGGGTCTCATTGTTTGTGGCTTCTCTGTCATTTTTTTCTTATAATTTTGAATTCCTCCAGTCTTTTCAAACTTCTGAGTAGATGTGGTGACACAATGGCTTTCCCCACCCCCTGCCACTGCCACTGCCATGATCTCTCTGATAATTCTGTCTCCTGAACCCCATCTGTACCCCCAGCCTAAAGTTTAAATAGGGCATTGGCTGGAGCCCTTTCAGCTGCATTTAGTGGGACTTTATTGCTTTGGAGTCATGTTAAAGCTGATATATAGCTCAATCTACACTGCCCACAAAAGGTAATTGTTCAATTTTATTTTTATAGTCCTTCAATTTACAGCAGGTAGTTAGACTTTGTATAGGCTTATGCATTTCAGATGGCAAAGCCCTATCATTTTAGTGCAAAGGTTTCATGTAGCCACCTGCAGACTGTATTTTAAAAAGCTTGGATTTTTTTTTGTTCTGGGTTCTGGGACAACTTTGTTACACCTGTGGTTTTATACGATGTAGGATTAATTATACCCTATAGGCAGCTCTGCAGCTTTTGTTTTTGCCTCTGAAAGGAATGCTTTAGAGGTGTCCAACCATATGGAGGGGGAAAAACATTCTCTACGTTATTACTTCACCATTTTTCAGCAATACACTGGTCATTGATATGTAGTGATGGTTCTGCAGCTTCAGGAATTGCAGGTGGATTTTTCCTTGTGATGGGCTATTTCATCTGTAAAAATTGCATTCCTGGGGTCCCAGGTATATTATGAGCTGTAGAGACTGGCTCAGCCTAAGAACACCACCACATGCCACACTTAATTACTTCTCCCAGAGCAGATAAACCTTATGAGACACTAAAAGGAAAAGAAGACGCTGACTGCAGTGAATGACTTGGATGACAATCACCTGGATTAGATGGCAAACCAGTAGAAGGCAGAGCAGCTTGGAGACTTTTCCATGTTACTTAATTTAATGGTACTCCATGAAATAATAAATACTAGAATGAGAGCCTATGGGGTGTTTCTTGCTACATTCGCCATGACAAATTCTTATGTCTTTATCTACTGGCCCACTTCAACATTACACAGGAGCAAACAATAGTCTGTTATGAAGCTGACAGTGAATTTAGTCTATTAGCCTCTCACCAGTAAAGGTCGGCACAACTGAAAACAGTTCTGGATGCTCCATATTGGTGCTAATGGAAGATTGCTTTCAAAACTTTATCAGTTGGGAACATATCTGTGTTACAAAAACCCCTATGCTTTTCCTTCCCGTAGCCTGCTTGCTGCTGAAATGCTAAGCATAAATAACTTTGCCAATGCTAACTGTTGCTCTTGCCTCTCTCTCATTAATAAATGCAATAACCAATAGATCTAGCGTGGAATTTGTGGGCATCCTGCTGTTAATCTTTTGCCACAGTAAAAGCAAGCTGACTATTTTTGTTCTTTGATCTCAGTCTCTTAGCCACTTTCCGATGCATGACGAAACGTTACCTCTCATCCCATGACTACTCATTTTTCATAACAGTCTCTAGTGAGGGACTTACTTGGTCAAAAGCTTTTGCAAGTTTAAATAAATGGCCTCTGGTGGTTGCTAAGGGACAGGGTATTTCAACTCTCCATGTGAAATATGTGAAATGCAAGAGTATTTGAAGGCCAAGCTTTCTTACCAGCAAGATATGACCACAGGAGGGGGAATTCATCTGAGCTGCCTGTAGCTGTCTACACACCAGCTGCCTAATCCAAGTTAGTTATCGAGGCTATGTCTTTAGTCACTGTAGAGGGAAAGAAGTGCCTCCAAAGGGCAATTAATTTCATCCCAAAAAGGTATGTTTAAAGGTTTAATTTGCTGTGATGCCGAGTTCATTGGCAAAGCTGGCTTAAGTAGTTTCTGCTCCTGCATTTGCAATTCACCTCCCTTTGGATGTGCCGGTACATGGATGTTGCTGGTGGCATGCTAGAATCTGAATAGATTTGGCTTATTTTTAACCTCACAAGAGACACTTATGGAAATTAAGGATATGGTTTCTCAGGCAGCTGAGCTGATTTAATGGCTAACAAACACCAAAAAGGTGAAGGGCTGGGTCATCTTCCCTCCTCCTTTCTGACAGGGTGGTCTGGTCCTCCTTTATGCCCAGCCACGTGTTTCCATTTTCTCTCTGTGTCAGCATGGTACTCCTGGACTTGCATGATGAACTTGTCAGGGAAATCATCAAACAGAAAATTAGCACTACCAAGCATAATTTTTTTTTTAGCTACATTGGGTCCTTGCTTTTGCTGTTGTTGCACCTACCAGAATCGTGGCACTGGTGATGAGGAAAAAAAAGTGTGGAGGAAGTTGGGCCAGACCACTTGGTAGTAGTGCATATTTCCATGGAGGCAAAATGGCTCACAAAACCAGACACAGTTTTGTTGTGCTTTAAAGCAGGTTGCCCAAGACTGTGTCCAGATATTCAAAACTTGACTGGACACAGTTCTGCACAACTTGGTCTAGCTGACCCTTATTGAACAGGGATTTTGAACTAGATGATCTCAAGATGTCCCTTCCAACCTCAAAAGTACTGTGATTCCAGGATTAGGAACTGTCCTCCACAAACTCTTTTTATGCTGGTCAGATCAGTGGTAGGCTTCACAGCCTGGTCCCATAAATAGCTGTAATATCACAATTTAGGTGGTAAACTGGACCACAAGAACAAGAACACTTGACTGAAGGTGGTAGGGAATGGAAATTTTATGAATAATTTTTCCTGCTGCAGTCAGCATCTTCTTGAGCAATTTTTATATAGTTTGGAGTAATTTTGTTCACTCCAGGCACCTATTTAATTTCACTGATTGTAGGGGGAGACTTGATGAGGAGCTGAGATTAAATGGCTATCTTTCAGCTGAGTGAAGTTTGGCAGGAGGAATGTCACTGTAAGCTGCTACACATTGGTGCTACTTGAGGCCCAGAATACAGCCATTGTGAAGGGTTGGCTAGCGTGGACTCGGAGGGCTCAGGGAAAGCCTTTCACAATACAGTAAAATCATTTCACTCCTGGGCCTGTTTTTTTGATATTAATGTTATGCTTGGAAGACTCAACCAATCACTGCACTTTCCTGATTTCCTTTCTCTAACTGATTTAAGTGGGGCCTCCATTAGGACATCACAAATGATGTGGTGATGTGATGAATTAGGTACACTCTGAGAATCTTCACTTATTTAAAAAGAATGAAGGCAATGGGTGAGTCGTCCATTATTTATTGATAGCACTTAAGAAAGCTCTGTGGTAGATGCTATTGCAAACAGACGTATCATATGACCGAGAAATTAACATCTGTGGAAGATACTTTCTAAAGATTGTTTCAAAAGGTCTTTCAAAAGTAAAAGTTTCCAAGTTTTGACAGCTTTGAAAGTCTTGCTTTGGAAGCTCTTTCTAAGTTGTATGGATGGCCATTTTCAGATGGCACCAAAAGGCTGCACAAATCCCTCTCCATCCTCAGATACTCAGATGTACCTAATTATTGAGTGAGGGAGGCCAGAAGGTAGCTACCCTACCTTCTATGTAATCTGCCTTTCGTTCTGTCTTTAGGGATGAACTGTATCCCTAGATCAGTGTATGGGAGAGAACAGGACCTAGAGCCTAGCTTCTCCACCTTCATGACTTGCTCATCTTCGGGGTATTTGGGAGAGAACAGGACCTAGAGCCTAGCTTCTCCACCTTCATGACTTGCTCATCTTCGGGGTATTTCCACAAAGCAGGACCTCCTTAGAGAGACTGCAAATGCAGTGAATCACAGTAAATGAAGATCCAAGAAGAGGTACCCTTCCTTTCACTCTCTCTCAATTACCATTTCTCGTGCTCTCTTGCCAAAACAGGTGGGGTTTTTTTGTGTGTGGTGTTGTCAGGGTGTGGTGTTTCTTTTTTTTATATTTTGGTTGTTTGGGTTTGGTTTTTTTTGTGGTTTTTTTTTTTTTTTTGGTTTGGTTTTGTTGGTTTTTTTTTTGTTATGGTTGGACTCAATGATCTCAAAGTCCCCTTCCAACCATGAAGATTCTGTATTAGAATTTGGCCCATTCATTGCTGTCTCATGACAAAAACCTGCTCACAGGTTTTCTTTCTTATGCTCAGCGTATCTAATATGAGAGAGAGGTGGAATGTATCATGTATTCATGAAGTGCAGTCAAACTGATAACCAATGGACCTAGGAACAGTGTAAGCTAGAACAATAGAGTGCTAAAATAGGTTTGGGGCTCATCATCCCAGTTTTGAATGCTCACAGCATAATGTTTATGTCTGAAGTAGTTGTCTTGATGCCCTTTATACTCAAGGGGAAGAAGGGGGCACTTCTAGGCTGTGGTTCATCTGGTCAATTTTAATCATCTAGCTTTGGTGCAGAAGGTTCTCTTTCGCTCATCTGACTAGGTGAGATCAGATGAGGATATCATCTCACATGGAGGTGAGATGAATCCTCTCTTAGTGCATGCCAACCACAGCACACTTATGTGTATGTAGTCTACCTTTCTGTGTGTGGGGGAAAAGTTGGACTGCTGCAAGCCAGCAAATGTAATAAAAACTTGAATTCAGCTGGCTTTCAGGAAATGAGAAAATCGGTGTGTGGCTGGAGAAAGAGCATAAAGGAGGAGACTTAACTGGTTTAAAAGCACCAAGAGTCCTGGCCTGTTCCTTAGACTCCTGGAAATTACGTCCAGCCTGTTGTTCCTATGAGCGTTTCAATGAAAAATGCAAACCCCTTGCCAGGTGAGATATTTGCTTTTAAGTTTCTGCACAATGTGGAGCCATTCAAACTCATATTCCTCTCTGCTGTTCGTGTATGTTATGACACTTTCCACTTTTTCTAAGTATTTTACCAACGTGAAGAAAGGTTAGTAGGTGCAGCCACATTGTGCCAGACTACCTGAACTGCATAGCTTTCAGATTATATCTGACTAGCTTGGAGAGATGGAGACATCAAAAACAAAGGCATCTACACCACTGGGCTCAGAAATGTGTTTGTGATACCACTTTTTTTTTTTTTTCTTTTCCTTTGGAGTTTTCTGTAAAAGAACTAAATGCAAACCTTCATTAGTGTGATGAGGTCTACTGTCTCTGGAAAACTGGTCGTGGTCCACCACTAAAGACCTATGCTTAATCTTTTGAGGAGATTTGAACTTTGCTTCTGGATTCTTTTCTGCTGTAAATACCACTATTTATTTTGTGTGTGGTCTTTGCTGTTATGGTACACTGGTATCTGAGTAAAACTGAAAACTTATAATAAACAGGAAATCAGAGGAGATAAGCTCAAGGTAGCTTTTTAGTTTCTGTGGGATTTTGAAGGACCAGTTGTTCTGCACCAGTGCTGGAAATGTTGCAGTTTGTCTTAATACATAGCGATATCAAAAGCAATCAACCTCAGAAACTATCTGGTTTCCAGTGGCAGAAAAAAAAATATCAAAGAACTGTTGTGGGTTTTTTAATACTGGTCTTCTGTGCTTTCACACACCCTGGATATTTTCAGGCAAAGCTTTCTGCCTTCAGCCATCCATAACAAACAAAAGAATATATTAACTATTCTCCATGTGTTTTTTACTGTTGATATTGGAAACCCAGAGGGTCTTTATCTCCTGATTTTTCCCATGGCAGTCCACATAGGAGCTGGTGACCAAAAAAAGTCAGCCTCAGACTCCTGTGCAGGGTTCTGTGGATATTTCTGAGGCTTTATCTATATGAAATGTTTTTAAATTGATGACTCAGCAAATCTGCAGGAAAGAGTAGCTTAGTGGAATTTTCCTGTCATCTTTTTTTTTCCGCCAAAGTCACTGGCAGTGCTTCCATTTATATAAATGGAATCAAGGTTTCATCTCCACCTGTGATGGTCATATTGTGCCTATAGTTTTGTTGTGTGAAAACTTTCTATGAAAAATGTTATTGTGAGAAATCTAATTTTCTTCTCTCATCAGTAACCTATGTAGGAAAATGACCCATTAGTCCTGTGGTTTGGTGGGTTAACAAAATAATTTGCATTTTTATCAAAGACTAATGAAGCATTCTCAAAAAAGTTCCAAGTTGTAATTTTGTTAATTTACGATAAAACATTGGGTCCTGGACATCCTGCTTATGCACATTTTCAGTGACCTCGTATGGAGCGGGAGGTGTATATGTTAGGAAGCAAAGTAGATATACTCCAAGATGACACGATCAGGCTGATTTAGCCTCTTTGGAGCTGAAGGAATTGGGATTTCTGAGGAATCACTAAGGGGAAGCTCATGTTTTCATTGATAAATAGACCAAGTGCTGCACTCAGTGCTCAGATAACAAATAACACTAGAAACCCACCTGTCCAGTACAACCATCCAAATGGCTTGGAAAGCTTCAGGTCACATTGCTTCCACAGTAAAAGCTGTGCTTTGTACATGTCCTTTGCTTTAACAGGAAAGCCCTCACTGTGAGCGGCAAAGCAGTTGTTACATGGTCCAAGGTGTCTGGATGATCTAGACTGCCTGACAAGAGGGATGTGAAGGAAAAGAAAAGCTATCAGAAGTAGCCAACATGGATTTACCAAGGGGAAGTCATGTCTGACTAATCTAATAGCTTTCTATGATAACATGACTGAAAGGGCAGATGAGGGGAGAATAGTNTGAAAACTGGCTGAAAAATGGAGCTCAGAGGGTCATGATCAGTGGCACAGAATCTAGTTGGAGGTCTATAACAAGTGGGGTCCCCCAAGGGTCAGTAGTCGGTCCAGTCCTCTTCAGTATTTTCACCAATGACCCAGATGAAGGGATGGCATGGAATGTACCCTCAGCAAATCTGCTGATGATACAAAAATGGGAGGGGTGGCTGACACATCAGAAGGCTATGCCACCATCCAGTGAGAACTGGGCAGGGAAGAACCTGATGAAATTCAACAAAGGCAAGTGTAAAGTGCCCAGTGACAGGACAAGAGGGAATGGGCACAAACTTGAACATAAGAAGTTGCATCTAAACATGAGGGGGAACTTCTTCACTTTGAGGGTGACAGAGTGCTGGAACACACTGCCCAGAGAGGTGGTGGAGTCTATCTCTGGAGACATTCAAAACCTGCCTGGACATGTTCCTGTGCAACCTGCTCTAGGAAGACTTGCACTGGCAGGGGGGTTGAACTGGATGATCTCCAGAGGTCCCTTCCAACCCTATATCATTCTGTGATTCTGTGGAGTTTGTATCAGGGGGCTTCAGCTCTCAGAGGGTCACACAACTACCCTAAATCTGTTGTTCCTTGAATATTTCTCTTGGCAGCAATGCTGCTTGAAAGGAGTTTCTGCTCTGACTGCTCATTCCTGCTCCCATGTTTCTCTTTTTGATGGGCTAATACTGCTCTTGATGCAGCTATGCATTGAAATGCATTAAGTTAATTTGAGGGTAGGGGGAAACAACTATACAGAACAACTTTTATATATATATTTTTTCCCCCCATTGCTTTTCAGCTGGTCTAGTTCTGTCATCTGATTCATAGAACATCTTCCCCAAAAGCTCTGGGCCAACATTTCTGAGCAGGGAAGTCTGGGGAGAAAAGACAGGAGATGAAAATATGTGTGCTGCCTGTGCCAAAACTGTAAACTGATGTTTAAGACACATCTCTCCCAGCGTGGGATGAATCACCTTCTGGAGGTGCCTGTCTTTTTCTGTTGACCATATATACAGGGTAATGAAGGAAGCCACTCAGGGCTAAAGCGCAGGTGCCTAGTATACATGGCGTTCTTTAGGGTATTCTTGGCCTCTGGCTGACACTCTGGAGAGTAAGTCCTGTGCCATAACTGCCAGGCCTGTGCAGATATTTTGTCTCTGTGAAGATGTCTAAAATGGGGCTAAATATGTGTGTTTGGGCACCTGAATTGCTCTAAAAGTTCAACTCTAGGCAGCCACATTTAGCTTCAGTTACCTAAGTGTGTGAAGATCTCTTGTCTACATGTACATGCAAATACTACACACGTGGACCTCCTCTCTCAGCATTTACCACCTAGTCTGGAGCAGTGCACTGGAGAGCTCATCACATGTGTCTTCTAGTGAATGATGGGGAGCAGAACTGAAGAAACAAATGTGAAGCTGGTGCAGTCGGGGTAACCAATAACCCATCCCCATTTTTTTGTTCTAGTGCCTGTAAAAAGGAAAAATAGCTTAAATTATCTTTGAATAAGGCAACTTTTTTACTGCCTGTGCAAGGAAAAAAAGGAACAACTTCCAAGGGAGGTATGGACTCCAAAAGACAGTGCTGAGGAGGAGTCACGGGTTTGCACCTCTCTTCTCTTTGTTACCCTTGGTACAGACAGAATCTGTGGGGTTGTGAGCATGTATCCATGGCTTCCAGCAGCGTCCCCTAGAAAGAGCAATTATTCCATTTGTGCACCTGGGAAGCAATTTGCTGCTGCCCAGAACTAGCAGTAAAGCATCTCATGTTACTGGCCAGTAGGCCTGAAGATTTCACCTGTTCCCATTCTTGGCTGTCTATCAGACCTGTAAAAGGAGGGGGTATGTTTTATTCTGTGTCTACATAAGCCACAGGAGGGAAATAAGGAGTGGAGGAGTTTCTTATTCCCCTGCAAGAGCGTGTGGTCCAAGCTGCAGTCTCAGTCTGTGCACATGCATTTTAATTCATTTGTAAAAAGTGTTTTTTACTAACAAACTTTCTCAGATATTTCCCTTCTGGTTTATAGTGTATCCATGGAAGGCCCATGTGATTAAAATCCTTGGGCATGCCATGGAAGATGGGACCAACTTTAATTATAATGTGTTGTTCGCTGACCATTAAATAAAGATGAAATAAATTGTCCCATTTCCTGTCTCCGAGGCTGGTTGTTTGAGTGTATTACTCATCTGAGGAGAGTGCATTGTATTGCCAAGGCTGAGAGCACACACATTTATCATTAGTAACAGCACAGGGATGAGTTGCTTTCCTGTAGCCTTGTCTTTTGTTCGTGAGATTAACTTGTTTTCAACATTGCAAATGTGATGTTACGGAACAATTCCATACTCAGCCATTTGAGAGCTGAATACAGTTTTCCCTCCTTTAAAAGTGTGGGGTTTTCCTATCATGAGCAGTACACTTTTGAGATTTTACAGTTACTATATACTACTGGAATGTTGTATCAGGCTTTAAATATAGAGGAAGGCAAGGTCTTTTCACTATGCAAGTAGGCGCACGCTCTCTTTGCTCTTTTCCATTGGATCTATTTTGTTTGCCAGTGAGAATATTTCATCTGCAGAGTTTATGGACTCGGGCACCTTTAATCCAAAATCTGACATTGCCTCAAACCCCATTTGATATTTAGAGCTGTGGAGTCTGCTTAACCCCTTCTGATTCTTGCCCTTACTGCAAAGTCAAGTCTGTTCATTTGGGTGTCAAATATGAATTTAGGTGGATAAGCTTGTTAACCCTTTGGCTTTTAACGGTGATAGGCTTGCTGACTTGGAAGCATGATGGGAGAGATGAGATGAAGGACTAATGAAGGTGATTGCTTATTCTGCCCTGTCTGCTATGCTGCCATGATGGAGGACTTGCTTTGTTTACTGCTTAAAGAGATTTCATTGAGACTTCTTTAAAAAGAGCCTTAGGCAGGTACATGTAAAAAGGAGAAGAGCTTCACTACTATTGTTACGTATTTGAGTCAGAACTTGCTGCCAAAATTCCAGCTGGAGCTCTTCCACATGTCAGGCTCCAAAGACATCAGTGGGTTTGATCCATGTTCCCTTACCAGCCACACTGCTGTGAATCCATGGCAGCAGGAGGTCACTTTTAGGCTCAGATCTCCAAACAGGCCCCTGGGGAGCCTGCTGCCTTTCCCTCACCTGCTGCAAAGAAAGGCCTGTGCCCATCCACTATGTGTTCCCTGTTCCTGCAAATGAATTAATAAAAGGAGAGTAAGTTATTAGTGCTCCCAGGGCACTTCCCAGCACCTCCTGGTTCCCCAGTAAAAGAGGAGAGAGCAGTCCCTTTGAGGAAGGGATGATTTTGTTCTTACAGCGAAAACTGCCAGTGACACAAGCAAGGAAACTCATCTTCAAAGTGAGGAGGAAAGGCAGCAGCTTCTCACCACTTAGCATGCCACTGGACAATGAATATTGCATTTATTCCTCTGGAACAAAGGATACGAATTTTTAGTGCTTATGGGGAAAAGGTTGGAGGCGGCTCCAGGGCACTACGTGAAAGGAAATAAAAAAGCAGTTGTAAATCATTATAACCCAGTGGAAGAAAAACACCACCACCCAGCCCGTTGTCTTTTATTATAGTGCTAAATCAACAAGAAAGGAGGTGGGTGATTTATCAAGATGGAATCCACCTAACTTACAAGAGTTGAATTTGCTTTCATTAGAATGTCACTTTTCTGAAAAAAAGATTTTGTTTTTATTAATTAGCCTCTATGCAAATGCAGCCCCCAAAGGCACTGGTTCCTGCTACAAGAAAGAAATCCCATCTTCATGGGAGTGATTGTGTAACTCTGTTCCTCAAGGTGAACACAATTAGATGTAAAACCCCTAACAAATCCAGGGCCCCCAAATCTCTTTATATAGTCACGGCAAAAGCTACTAATACTTCATGCTCTGACTGGCTTTTATCCCTGTTATTGAAAGGCAGCACCGAGGCAAACATAAGCATAAATAGCTGATCACAAACAGCAAAAAGAAAGTTGAAGTGAGATATTCAACAAAAGCTTTTTTTCAAAATTAGGTGATGGGCAATTCCTGGCATAGGAAGAACATAGTTTTTGGATATTTTAACCTCGGCTGCATATTCACTAGTCCCTTTTCATATGCTGTGCTTAAGGAGCACTGTTTTATTGCACTTTCTGTTTTCATTAACCCCTGATTCTCCATGATACTGTGGAACAGCTTCAGCAGACACATTCATAAGGCAGATTGCCTCAGTGATTCCACCTAAATGGACTGGAGGCAAGAGAGGGGCAATGTGCGGGCAGCAATGGGAATCTCTTTACAGCTGAGGAGATTTTTTGGGCAGAGGGAGAAAAAAAATTAATGGAAGCTATCATGTTAGTGCTTGGTTGTGAAGCATCCTGAAATGTAATATTGACATAAACCAACATGACATAATAGAATAATATAATATAATATAATATGCATAGTTTAATTATTTTTTAAGTGTGAATGAGGTGACACAGGTCCTTTGGATTAGCTCATAGACATTCTACAATACCAGGTGTGTTTGCTTCTGCTCAGAGGGTCTGGACTCCTGTGCTACGCATACCCCAAGTGATGTTTCTGGGAAGTGATGTACTCATGACAGCTGTGGTGTTATGTTGTGGTGCAGAGAGCTGTGGTGTTATGTTGTGGTGCAGGAAACAGTCTTTGGGGGCAATCTTCACTTTTTACTTTTAATTCTATGTTTATCAGGAACACTGACTTCCACTTCATGCTCACTGATAACTTGACCTGGAAGTCAAAACACATGGCTCCTTCTTTCTGTTTCACGCTGCTCGCTCCTTAAGCACTGCAAATGTGCTTGGATGGTAGACACATATGCAGGGGACATGAGCTGGGTGTGTGCTGTCTGGAAGAGAGATACTTGGACTGTCTCTTCATAGAGGTAACCCACACTGAAGAACTGTGAAGGCTTCCTGGGGGGCCACTCAGAGCTTTGCTGGGAAGAAGTCTGCAGCCAGTGGGAGAACCAAAGGCTTGTGGAGACAAGGGAACCAGAAAGTTGTTTGGAGATGGATTAAACCTCTGCAAGAGCTGGATATATTCTTTTTAATTAAGAGCCATTGACTCTTGAGGTCCTGGAAGCACAGTTACAATGCAGGGGCTGGATTGGCCCTGTCCAGATTTTGTCTAGGGCTGAGACTCCAGGGAGTACCAGATCCTCACAATGGGTTTTCCACAGGTTGTGGATATTGTGTTTAATACTTGTTCTCTTTCCCCTCCTTCCCTAAAAAAAGATGTAATAGAAGGAGAATGAATATAGAGTGTAATGAAAACGGTAACCTTTGCTAAAAGTTACAGAATAGTGTCTACATAAGGGCTAAGTAGATAAGACTATTCAGTCTGGAAAAGAGATTACTGAAAAGGTTATGTGAAAGACTTATAAAATAGTGAATTATAAGGAAAAGTGAATAGCAGAGTCTCCTGTTCACTATAAAAACTAAAGGGCATCAAAGAAAGTATTCTTTGGGGGCAGTGAGTTCAAAACAAACAAAGGGAGGTGTTTTCTCACACTGATAGTGAGCAACCTCCATACCAATCGCTGAAGCTGCTGAACTGCCTCTCTTAACAAGAGAGGCATGCCATTTTCATGGCAGAAAAAATTCCATAAGGGCTGTTGAGTATAAGGACATTGCCTCTGGCTGGGAAAGTCCTTGAGCTGCAAAGTGTACAAGTCTGGAGGAATGATTTGGAGGACTGTCTGTACACGATTGCTCTGTTCTTCAGATGGCCAGACAGGGAACTAGAAGGATCTTTGATCTGACTCAGTAAATCCATAATTGTGGTCTTAAAGTTCAGGAAGAGTTTCTGTCCCTCTGCATCTGTTCCAAAGACCCATCTGTAGGAGGGTTGGCTTATAATATTTTTTAAAGTTGTTCTTCCACAAGCACACTGCCTGACGCTTGCTGGTGCTGGTTTAACTATATTGGGTGCATGTTATTGTTGCTATGGCCTGGAAGATTGCAGTGCAGAAAGGAACACAATCCTGTGCCTGTTCTTTTAAAGTATGTTTGGAGTGGTTTTTAAAGCATGTTTTTGCTTTATTCTCTTTTTTTTATTGTTGTTTTGTCCCAATCATGAAACCACAGCTGTACACTGATGAGCTAAGTGCACTGGGCTTAATTGTTTGTTTCTGTGCTAGCAAAAGACATGGAAAGGTAAAGATAGCATAAGCTACCATGGGGAATTCTTGGGTCCTGTGTTTTCCAGGGTGTATTGCAAAGCCTGCTAGCTCCTGATATGAAGATAGCTACTTCAGAGCTGCTCTAATTTATGCTTATCTTTTCGTAGGCTTTGAGAACCAAGTAACAGGAGAACGGCACACTCCAATTATGCCCTTGATACATTTCTTATCCTGAGGACCATAAGCGTGACAGCCTTTATTCTGTCTGCTCCTTGAGGAGGCATAGCAAAAAGGAGAGAGGGAGGAAGGGAGGAGAGTCCTGCCTAGGTAGCAGAGGGTTGTTTCTTCTGGTTTTAAAAACCCTTGGGATTTTTCTTTCTTCTTGGGTTTTCCTTTTTATGAAAATGCAGCATCTTGCTGGTGAGCTGAGCTCACTTTATTTTATCATGGGAAGATGAAATTCCTACCATAGTGGAGAATCAAGCCTGCTAGACTGCTGTGGGCAAATTAAACATCAGTCCAGAGATTTCCAGAGCTTTTTTGTCTCTGTCTTTTGGAATTCCTCCATCCTCCTCTTCAGCTCACCCTTTGCATCCCACATCTGCTTCCCTACTTCACATCAATGAAATGGACAACACAATGCATCCTTCCAAAAAAAAAAAATCAACTGGGAAGCCACTGATGTGTGATTTCCCTCCTTCCCATCTTTCCTCTCACTCTGAGACTTGTTTGTGCTTTCATTCCTCCCCAACTTGCCAGGAACAGCCACTAAGGCTTTTGACTTTAAATGATGAGTCTGTAGCTGGGGAGGGCAAGAGGATGGTCTCCTAAGCATGGCTGGGAGTTATTGCACCAGGTTAATTACTAGGGGAATTTATGTGGTGAGCATCAATCAAGGCTTTGGCACATCAGATTCTGCTGTATAAACTGGCCTGTGCCCAAACAGCATAAGATGACTTTTGTCTTAATGTTATTAACATATTTTTCAGCTGAATATATAGCCCAAACATATTCTGAAAATGGGAAGCTCAGGCAAAAACCCATCAAATATCCCAGGACGGTGAATGTCAGTCTGCGTATCAAATGGAATAAACTTGCATTGCCTAGGGTGAGTGATAAATTAGAACAATTTGGCATTGATGGAAAAGGGCTAGTAATGGATTATAACATGTTGCCCTTGCTTAGGGTTACTGAATCATGTCAGGGAATTATGAAGTGAAGGATAATATGCATGAGCCAGTTTTGCTAGTGAGACTGAGGAAAGATATTAGACAAAAGCAGGCTTGTGGCATTGGTATTTCATTCATCAAACCAGAGACTCTTTTGAACAGTTGGTAAAAACATGGTATTACTCCCTCCTGGGACTGACTTCTTGAGAAGGCAGCATTTGCCAAGTGAAAATGATCAGGTGACCCTTGGTAACAAATAGTATTTTTGACATGAACCGGAGGGGAAGAAAACTGCCCAAAAGAAAATATAAATTTTAATAAATAAACAATTTTTTTTTTTTTTTATTTTAAAAATCAGTTGTCCCCTAAAGTTTGAGCCCAGGCCAAAGATATAACCTGCCATCATTCCCCCCTGTCATAATATTTTGCTGCTCTCCTAGTTCACCCTAAGAAGTAGCTCTCAGTTGTTCTTCAGTGTTTCCACTTGGGCTGTGGAAAGCATCTTGTTTGCCCCAAGCTTAGGAGAGGGGTAAGGTGATGGTGAGGTGGCTTTCAACCCATCCTGGCTTCACAGAGATGAGTCAGTGGGGTTTAGACTAGATGATTTACAAGAGGTCCCTTCCAACCCCGTATCATTCTGTGATTCTGTGAAAGCTGTGTGAGAGGTCAGGTTGGTCAGGACTCTGAGCAACCTGATCTAGTTGAAGACATCCCTGCTCATTGGAGGGGGGTTGGGCTCTAAAGGTCCCTCCCAACCCAAACTATTCTATGTTTCTATGTGAGCTGGACTTCATTCCCCATTTTTGTAAACACCTGCACAGATGTGATGGCTTTGAATGCCCATCTACTCTGAGGCCACCAGAGAAGAGACACTGGGCCCAGATGGGATTTGCCAGGTTTGCAGGTGGGTTTCAGTCCTCAGGTGATGCACTCAGTGAACCCGGTCAAACTTTGGGTGAGGAAAGGCCTCTTGAATCTGAAATTAAGTAAAATGAATTAAATAACAACCCAAGGCTGTTTATGAAACTCAGTCATCTGCAGGTTAACAGTTATAATGACCAAATGTATTTTAAGAAAAAGACTGAAGAAATCACTCAGGCTACAAAAAAGTACACAAAACTTTGTAAAACTAATGTTTAAACTTGTTACAGCACTTTCACAGCCGCAGGATGCAGAGTGTACAACGCAGGTCTTGTCGAAAGCCCCTGGGGTTCACATACAGCACCTGAGAGCCGTGGCTGCGTGGCAGTGAGGGCTTCCCGCCACGGTGTGTAGGGGCAAGAAGGTAAAAACACACTGTGTGTGAGCTGGCTCACGCTCCGGCAGCTCCACGTTCAGCCCTGCCAGCAATGCAGAGTGGAAAATCTGCTCAATATCTGCCTGGTTCAGTTGGGTTTCCTATTCCCATTCCTCCATCGTCAACCTTGGGCAGGCGCCACACAGACGCGGAGGTGGGAAGAGGGGAGGAGGAAACCCAGACGGGTTATTTTGTGACAGTACGGTGGCACGTGGTGGCTGAGACATCATCTGCTGCTGGTAAGGGAGGAGAGCAAAGGCAGAAGGAGGAAATAGTACAGATCGAGAAAAGCAGGGGAGAGGGAATGTTAAAGAGAGACAGTTCACCACTGGCTTTTATATGTTTTCTATCATTTTATCTTCATTGTTGAGGACACAGTCACAAGGATGATGCACCGCATCATGTCCCAGTGCTGCAGCACAAGGAAGGCTCCAGCTAGAAGGGCTGAGGCCATTTAAGCAGCTCTATGTGGGGCAGGCACCATGGGGCAGTTGGGGAGGCAGGTGGGGTGGCACTCGCACAAGGACAGCAGTGGTTCCCTCCCCCCAGAAGCCAATTCCCCTTTTTCTACTCAATCTTCCTATTGATTGTGGGAAAAAAAGTCAAGATTTACAAATTTTGTTAAAAAGACCCTGAGGCTATGCTTTTTTTTAAGCTGGGGATTGTGAACACTTATAGGAAAGAGGAACCAAGGCTGGAAACTTGGAAGAGGATGGGGAATTTAGGGATACAGCTTCCTGACTCTTTGCTGTTTGGCACTTCTCCTTGTGAGGATTTCAGCTTTCTGAGTGAAAAACGTTATTGCCACAGTGAAGTCAGACTGAGTTTGGGTGGGTGTACCATGCAGAGGTGGACCAGGGCAGTGTCTACCTTTCCTCAGAAACCCTATTCCCCAGGAGGGAAAAAAATGTGGATATCTTGGTGACTGGAGCTCTCCTGTGGATGGAAGTAGATGTTTATAACATATTAATACCGTACAGTGAAGTTGAAGGTCACAGATATGCTGATAGCTGTAAAGTTTACAGGTGAAACCCTTTCCAACACCGTCCAGTTTTATAGTGGAAGGCTCTCTCTCTTCTCACTGGAGCAATGCAGAATTTGCTCTGCACATCAAGACTGGCATTCCCAAGTGGGCCATAATCTGCTCTCACATAAATAAACAGCATGCAGCTGTCACAGAAGCTTTCATGGATTCAGGGCAGAAAAAAGAGAGGATAGAGATATGTGGCAATTAAAATATTTAATATTCAAATAAGCCTGATGTCCTACAGAGCTGACCCAGAGTGAGTTCTTGTTAGGGAAAGTAAAGCCCGCTGGATGCTTTCCCTTCTGGAGAGTAAGGGACCACTGTAGCTGAACTCTCTGGTGCCCTGTACCTGCTATGCTGCAGATGAACCAGGCACTGTCTAAAGTGTCATTGTGACACAAAACTTCCAAGCATCGGCCTCAATCTGTGCATTTCATCACCTTCCTTGAGCCAACAAACAGACTGATTCCTTCTCATTCTGCTTTCCTCTGTGATGCCCAGGCAAACCCGACTTTTTCTGTGTTCTTCATGAAGTCTGTAAAATCCCCTGGTGGGTATGAAGCATTCACCTCCAATTTACTGATCAGCTCTTAAAATATTTTAAAACTGATAAACAGACAAATTAGCCTAAATGGCTAATCAAAATTACAAATGAAGGCTCAAGAATGCATTTAGTTCAGGGGATTTGCCAGTTTGCAGGTAATTTTGGTGGCTGTAGTTTTCAGCAGAACAAGTGTGGATGCTGCCTTGGTTAATGTAGAATACAATACTAATGTGACGCCGATTATAGATAAACATCTTAATTAAAAACCGAGGAAAGCCTGCTTAGATATTTTCTAGAAAGTAAGATTGGACTGTAATCTGAATCTTCATGAATGCGACAGGGAATAACAGATAATCTTGCTGGTGTGAGGCTTTTTGCTTGGAAACAGCATTTATTTTGAATCAATGAAGCCGTTCTGCATGGAAGTAGCCCTGTTTCCAGAAAAAATGCCTGCCATGTTGACAAAAGAAGTCAGTGTTTGTACTCTTACCATAAGACATATGACTGTTTCTGTGTGTCTCAAAATGAAGGACATGTTTCCCCCAAAAGGTTAACAGGCTCGCCTATGTAATTTTTGCAATTTGAGGCATTTTTGGCAAACGCTTTGCACAATTAGGCTGGTTGGGTGACACAGTTATCTTATTTTAGCTTGCCTCTCACAGATGCCTGTTAATAAAACACGACTGAATTCAGACCTGATACAGGCAGAGTTTCTAAACTTCCCTCCTGCTCTTTGGTTGGGGTGGGTAAAAGCAGGAGGACCCTAATGATGTTCTGCTGAAGACAGCTAAGATCAAGCAGCAGTTGGGTGTAACATTTGGCCGGGTGTTTCATAAGTATCACTGGTCGCATACGCAGGTGGTGCAAAGCGGCAGGTCTCCACTGAGCTCTGCAGGCTGTGTTGGTTTCTCCTGGGGACATTCAGGCACTGCTTTTCTGTCACTTTCTAAAGTGGCTTTTTATGCAGCAAAAGGCTCTGAATCAAACCTCTAAGGAGTACGTAGCATGAAAAGTACAATGAATTTAGGAGCAGATACCCAGGAAGCTAACTCAGCAATAAGAACTTGCTAATAAAGTGCTGGATGAGAAGGGGAACTGATATTTGAGAGTAACAGGCCAACAATGGACCTCAAAGGAAGTGTTTGAGGCTCTCAGATGTCCCAGCTGATTTTTGATGCTGAAAAGATATCAGATAGCCAGAGCTGGCTGCACACTGGAGACTAGTGCGAAACATGCTGCGAAGTCTGTCTTCCAGCTGACAAAACAGCCAAGCCATTACAAGGCAATCTGACTAGCATTATATCTTTTAATATATTTCCAGACTTTAGTTTCCGAAATCTCCAGAGGATCATGAACCTCCAAGGTCATCAGGGTTTCGACCTTTCTTTTATTGCCATAGCAACCAAAGCTGTCTTTAGTGTTTAAATTAGTTAATCAATTGCAGTCCTTGATTTATGCTGGTTGGCAGCAGCCATCCTTGAAAGCTATTTCTTGACTAATACGTGCTTTTATCACAGGAGGGTATTCCCACACCTCAGTTGAATAAGACCCTTTGATAGAGGAATTCACTTCATCATCTGAATTCAGTACCTCATCTGGGGCCAACTAGCATGAATTACTATTATAGATTTTTTCCCCCCTAGAATCATCTTAATTCTGGTTTACAGCCCCCCAGAAGAAGACGGGGGGTCACTTAATTGGAAAAAAGCACAGGCTCTAATTGCTCCCATAAAAAGGGAGAATGCTCCACCTTTGAACTGTGTGTAAATGAAATTACAACGCACAAACAAATTAATCACTTCAAAGAACTCTCTCGAATGAGGTTGAAATATGAACTCCTTTCTGTCTAACTGGCATATTTTGATAATCCCTGATTCTTCTGAGAAATAGCAGGGAATAAAGGATTATGGTCAAGGTCACTGACTGAAATGCCCCAAGACCCGGGACTGTGCATTGATTTACTGTGTGGCTTTGGGTACATTAGCCCAGCCATCTGCAAATCTATTCCCTGAACTGCAGAGTGTAGGTAATACTTACCTTGCTCGAGTGGAATCTGAAAGGTTAAGTCATGTTATGAGTGCTTTCCTGTTTGAAATGGAGCCTTATCAGTTCTACCTGTAGTCTAAACTGGCTTAAGAGTCACAGGTTCACGTGGATGGGAAGGCACCTCTGGAGATCTCTAGTTCAAGCCCTTTCTCAAAGAAGATCCACGGACTGATTCGGACTATGTGTAGGTGAGCTTTGAATACCTGCAAGAATGGAGATCTTGAAACCTCTCTGGGCAACCCACAGCTTGAGTTGACACCGCTTCCCCTCTGTAGAGATGTATTTATGAGATTTATATTATGTCCCAGCAACGCTTCTTTGTACAGTTACATATTTTAATAGTTTTACACTTAAAGCTGCTTTGCCTCCTTGGACAATTTGTGGAGTCAGGCTTTGGCTGTCTTGTACCTGTGTAGGCACAACCTAAGGAATTACCAACCCATACTCTCTACAACAGCGCTGTATTAAAAATAGTTTCCAAGTATTGGTCAAGCTCTGATCTGTGAGTAGGATTTTCTTTCTCTTCCAGTCATTGGTAGGAACTTTAAGAATTTTAAGAGTGGAGAAAGTTGGGAATTCCTTGGTGAAGTACTAGAAAACAAAGGTAATGCCTTCTCTGTTTTGGGATGTCTCAACTAAAGTCCTGGGTCTCAAAAGCCAGCATGTTTGATTGAAACAGTGTACATGTATTTCTTGTAATGCCTATCAATACCTATTATCCATTGGGCTTTAGAAAGGGGTATGGACTCCACAATGCCAAAGCTCACATGCTTCTGAATTGTGAAAAAGCACCCTGTACCTTGGTTTTCACTAACACAGAGTGAAGCGTGCTGTTTGCACAGCTAAAAATAATCCCTGCACTCCAGTATGGTGATTCTGTCTGTGGCCTTAAACCAGTGGCCCCTGGGGACACATTTGCCTGGGCTGGCTTCTGACAACATGACCTCATCATTATGCTAAACTGATGTTCTTCCTGTCTTTACACAAATAGTCTTGCAATCCAAATGAGCACACTCTTTATTATTTTAAAGAGTGGCTGGTACCAAAGCAAATAATTTTTCCTTTGATTAGCATTTTCAAAAGATAACCTTCGTGAATTTTCCACAGAGGCAGCTACTGCTGCACAGTGCATTTGCTTGGGTTTTAATCAGGAATTTAGCAATTCCTGGCCTCAAAATGATGTTGTTCCTGGGACTTCTTGAAAGTTGTGATGTGACGCCCTTTTTCCTGATGTGCATTCACTGTGTGATAGGGTTCATGTTTTGCACCCTCTGTTTACTGCCAAGGAGGCTGTTGTTGAGGGGAAGGTGAAACCAAAGAAGAGGCATCTTTGTAATGTGCAATGGCAGGGTATAGGTGAAAGACGCAGGACTCAATGCCAGCTCAGAGAATCAATAAAATCAGAGCAATTTTCATATTCTTGCTTATAGCCTTGGAGGTATTTCCTCTGTAGCTCTAAGAAGGCTTTCATTTGGATAAGTGTAGATGCAACTTTGATCATGAAGTTGAGGCTTTGCCATGTGTATCGAGCGCTATCAAATGAACTGACAAGCACCATATTTGCAGTTCCTCTGGAACAACGCTCTCCATTTGCAGAGGGATTAATTAGTTATGGTGCTCAGAGAAAGGATTTCAGTAGTTACTTAAGGAACTTATTGCTAAATGAAAAATAGATGAAGTGGGAGAGGGAATGGAGATTAGGATGCAGCTTGCTGTTTTATAATATTTAAGCTGATTGTAGGTATTCAGAATAGTTTGAATATCACTTTGGCACCAGCCCTGAGCCTTTTAATCTGATACTGCTTTCTGATGTGCCTCTGCGGCCGAGAGGCACCCTGGCCCTTTGTGAAGGTAACAAAACGAGACAAATGGTGCTGGTGCCCTGCCAGATACTGCACGGTCGGTGGTCATCAGTGATCCCTGCTGCTGCAATCTGCCCTGGGAGCAGTGGCAGTGCAGCTTTGGTTGGAATCAGAATTCCTTGGAGCTGCTGGACACTTAAAAAGTATAAAAACAAGAGGCTGTGGTGTTGTCTCCCTAAAAAGAAGGTAGACCAGCAAGATTTAAGAAGACAAAGTCAAGGCACCTCAGAGGAGGTTTGTAGTTGACTTTTGAACTCCTTCTCAGCTTTTTGGTCTGACAAGGAGTGCGCCTCCTTCTAGGGCAACAACATAGCATTGCTAGTGTGGGTGCGATAATATATATTCAGGCCTTGGTGGTGTAGGAAACCCTTTAAAACATTTGGTTGCAGCACCCCTTGTGGGAGTGAAACTTATGTGTGAAAACTGCCTAACAAGGAAAGCAAGGTGAGAGGAACCTTACAAGCAAAAAAGCAGGATTTAGTGATTTCTCATTTCGGATATCTGGTACTAAAGCTATAGGATGTCATCCGAAGAGTGAAACTGAGGAAAAGTCATTGAATGAAGAACCCTGTGCTGACAAACACATCTAAACTGCAAAAAGCAGAGTATGCTTCTGATGTTCATGGTACTGATAGGGAATGTTTTTATTGTGTGCAGATAACATATGCAACTTGAGATCAACACAAGGCAACAGTGGTTGTCTTGTGTTGATCTCAAGTTGCATACCCTTCCATTCTCCAGCAGGCTTTGCTCTCATTTTCCTTTATTTTTTTTCCTCTGTGTTTTGCCTTTTCCTGGCTTTCTCTGCTCTTCCCCTAGTTGGTCTTTATTTTTAAAAAAACTGCAGAAACTTCCTATTTCTGTCTTACCATCTGGTCTCACTCCACAGTGCCTTTCCTGCTAGATCGCTGCCGCTGGAACTGCGTAGCAGGTATATGCTGTTTCAGGCACATAAATTTTCCAGAAGCAGCTGTTACAACAGTGGGTTTTGCTTGGAAAACGCAATTTCAAAGTCAATTAGGATGATAGTGGTTGGGACCCAGGGTATTTAAAAGCCAGGCACAATTAAATGAAGATTCTTTTTATAAATGGAGAGGAATCTAATCTTTATAGCTATTAGTCCCTCTTCATTTTAAGTACCAGAATTTTATCATATCATTTTCTCCTTTCTTTTTTTTTTACATAGAAGCTCTGCTTTCCCTTGTAGACCATCTTCCCTTTCCGACACAGTATTTATCACTGTAGTATCCAAGCGTCTTCCTCTTAATCACTGTCATGTGTTTTCATTTCCACCTTCTCCCTAAGAGCAGTGGGATGTTCAGTGACATAATTTTGCAAGTAGTAGGAAGAGGTTCTGTTTGAGTTGTGGTTCTATTTATTCCTTAATACTGGTTTTTGGTTGTTTCTTTCCCCCTCCTACCCCCAACCCTCCTTGTGCAGGTAGTGCACAAAGGCTTTCATTTTTCTCTTTCTTTTTCAATTTGCTCTAATAGCCTTCAACGTCTTCAGGCATTCTCAGCACATCTCCACCACACAAATATATCTGGATCCTAGATGATTAATCGTAGCATAGTAGTTTATTTTCTCTAAGGTATCCATAACTGAGTAAGATTTAACGTGCTTTAAAGGACAAACCCTCAGACAAACAGCAGGACATTTAAATACTTTTTTTTGTTTGTTTTGATCCTTTAAGGAAATGTCAGGAAAACAATAATACTAATATAGGGAGATATTACAGTGAGGGCAGTGTGGGGAGAAGAGTTTTACTTGTGAAATGCATTACCAGGGGACTCCTTTGCTGTCTGACACCTGACAATCCAGGTTACTGATGAAAACTTATTTTCAAAACTCACTCTACCCACGTGGATCTCTTCATCTGGGAGTGCTCCTAGCAAGTGAAAGCTCATAACAGAATGCCTTTTCCGGATTAGCTAAGGATGATGTTTGTTGTGGGTTAACGAAACCCCGTCAGCCAATGAACCAGATCGTAAAGCACTCGCTCTGGTTTGTGCAAGCTTCTGCACCCAGCAGCGTTCCTCCTACCCCTTCCCCTCTGCTGAGCAGTTCCTGTGTTGAAAAGCATGGCTTTTAGTCATCCTGAAAGTATTTGGGAGCTTGCCCTGAAATTGCTGAAGATGTTTTCAGGATGAGGGTCACCAAAGGGGATGGTGAGGAGCTGGAGGTCTCTGAAAGAACTTGAGAGCTCCAGCCAGGTGCTGCTCTCAGTGTCCCCTGGGGGTGTGTGTGTGTGTGTGTCTTGGGGGTGGGAGGGGCTGATTTTTGTCCTACTTGCAGGAGATATTTTATTAAGTATGAGGTACTTAAATAGTCATTACACTAAGATGGAAAAATAGGAGTTCCCCTTCTCAAGCAGCCTATGGACTCTTTTAGTCTTTGACTCACTGAATAGTCATTTCTTAAAAGCAAAGGGGAGCAAGTCCAAGACCTGGGATTTGGCTGGGATGACCCTGATGCGGGGCAGGGGAGGCTGGGACAGGACAAAATCTGCTGCTGAGGTGCCCTGGGTGGATGCATGAACTGATGGGCTATTGGCACTGCCTTGGTGCAAATGTGCTAAAAATGAGCTTTTTGTGGTCTTTGCTGTTATTTAAAGTGCTGACACAGAAATTAATCTGTTTAGGATTTTTTTTTTTTTTTTCATTGACAAATACTAAAAAATAGAGACATATTTTTGGGTTTATCTAATTTATTTTTTTCCACAAAGCCAATGCTGTTTTCATTTTAGATGCAAGGGCCAATTATGACATAGCCCTGCTAGAAATAATATAGGGTATTACTCAGTAATTATTTCTCTCTGTATTTTCATTGCTGAATTGTTTCAGTTTCAGCTCCGGTGTTTTACTCAGTTGACGAGCAGCCGTCGTTTTATAGCTTAATGCTGTGAAACAACGCTATCATCTGCTTTCTTATTTTGTAACGCTGTTTAGCACTAATGATTCATGCAGATATTGTATACACTGTGCAACAGAAAATAAATACCACGGGGTTTGCTGGGAAAAAGGTAATACAATATTTGAGAGCCTTGTTCCCCTGAGAAAGGAAGCTGTAATTGTTTCCATAATGCATGTGTCTGATGACTTTTAAGCTTCTCTGTGGGACAGAGCTCCTTTTCCCAGCTGCCTTCCCGCAGCAGGCTGAGTTCAGCCCCAGGGAAGGTCCGGAGAACAACCCCATGTTGGAGCATAAGCTTGACCCTGGAGCTGCTGATCATCTGCACCTATCGGCATGGGTTGTGAGTTTACTGGTGGATAGTGGCAGATCCCTGTGTTTCTCCTTGGGAGATGTCAAATCCCTGCAGCAGTTCATGCAGAGCTGTGAATGTCAGGAGGTTGGGATGTCACCTTCTGGGGAACATCTCACCCCATCTCTGTCGTCCCTTCTCTGCAATTCCAAGTATTGTAGCTGCTGGGGTTTGGTGGATGTGAACTCAACGCCATGCTATAGTCACAAGAATACACTCTACCCAGCAAATAACTTGAGGGTCAATTGCTGAGTTTCTGAGACAAACTGTTTTAATCTTCTTGGCCTGTAGTGGTTTCGGTGAAGAAAGTGCACCACAAATCACAGTCACAGGTGTTTTTTTCAGAAATAGAGAGGGCATAGCCCATGGTCTGTAACTTCAAAAGTAACCAGTGATTATGTTGTCTCGCTGCTGGTGGACATCATCTTAGAGAGGGCTGCATTTTAGAGGCTGAGCTCTAAATGCCAGGGATAGACTCAGCTGAAGCATTTTAAGCCCACCTCATTTCATTAGTGATGCCTACTGCAGTGTGTGTTTCTGGACACGCTCTGGGGGAACAGCTCTGCTCGTCACCAATTAGTTATCAGAACTGAAATCAGGTCATCATTCTGCATTCATTAATTCTGGATCTTTGCACTGCAAAATCACCTGGCTGTACCAGAGGGATGCGGGACAGACATTAATCCGTGGTCATACTCCTCTTTAATTTGCCAAGATGCACACTGAGTTTTGTGCTGGCTGTTGGATGATGTGTGGTCCAACCTGAAGTGAGAGTACTTTAGGTCCTTTGAAGCGAAGTTATCAAGGAAAAAGTAATGCTTTCAAAATTTTTATCTAATTTGAATACTTGTGGTGAATTTTCACCTGTTAGACTTTATGTCATGGGGCTCTTGCAGTTTTTGCTCTGATACAAGGCGATGCAGAGTTTTGTGGATCTGTGCCAACATTTAATCCCACAGAATACTTCAAATTCTGAATTACTCCTATAAACAAAAGTCCCCCTATAACCACAATTCACAGTCTTTGTTGAAAATCTCCTCCTGCTTTCCTCTCTCCCAACTTAGTGTTTTTGTCATTTGCGAAACAGATTGTAGCTTCAGACAAATAGCTTTCCAATAATAACTAGAGGTGGTAGCAGACGTGTCAAGGATATTATAAAATCCTGCTGTCTGTGCCGTTTTGCTTAATCCTGACAACACAGCCAAGACAACCAAGCACTGAACAGAAGGGACGTAAAATCTCCTAATTCAGTATAATGACAGATAGCATACTTTGCCCTTTTGCAGATCTTTATGAACAGTTGAAGTTATGGCTAGGCTTGGATTAAGCAGCCTTTCAACCAAAATATTGCATTTGGGTCCTTCAGACATTGAGTCATTTGAAAGAAGGGGGAACATTTAATCTTACACCCACGCAGGCATCTTCATTTCCAAAACAGGATCTCTCCTGATGTTTAACGACTCTCCAGCCTGTGCTGAGACTGAACGCTGAAAGGAAAATACATCAGTCAACAAGGGAGTGCTAAAACTCTCTCTGTACGCATTCAAACATCATTGTCAGCATCTTTGGCTTTTGGGGGCGTTTTATACATGCTAAGTATTCTGGACAATGCTCTTTATAGCCTGGAAAATCTTTTTTGTGTATTTCCTGTAGCAACTCTTCTGTCTCAGGAATCCCACTTCAATATTTCACTAGCTAGATTCACCAGGAGCCTTGCCTGGCTTCCTGATTTCCGTCATGTCTGATCCCTTTTGATGAGTCATTTGTGCCTCTTGGACTTGACTTGGACCAGCTGGAATATGGAAAGAAAAATGGAAATACTGGAAACTGCTTACTGTGTCTCATTTGAGCTCTCCTTCATAGATGCAATTAGTTTTTTTAAACATCTGTGTTGTAGATGGAATATCGGGTGATTCTACCCTCTTTCCTGTTTTAATGGCAAACTTTTCTCTATTAGATTTTTCATGAATGATGGAGATTTTGAGTGAATGCTGTAATATGAGTCACTACTATGGCAGAAAGTTGTCAGCAAAGTAAAGGGAAGGTTTTAGATGACCTCTAATTATAGCTTTTGAGCCTGGTTAATTATGTCACTACTTTAATGGACTCAGTAGTGTCTGAAGGTGTTAGTAGCCTTTGCAAGGATCAGAATATCCTCACCGGCACTTGGCATCCTGCTGGGACCAGACTCTCTTGAAACTGCCCCCAAATAATCAGCTCGGTCTCACATGGTGGTAGACTAAGAAGCCAAGGATTCCAGAGTCACAAAGAGACCTAGTTAAAGCAGGCAGACATCTGCTGGGAAGTTTGCAAGATGTTATTTTACCTTCTGGGTTATATCCTGTCCGTTCCTAAGGGAGTGGGGATATCTGGGGGAAAAAATGAGATCCGAGGCTTAGAGGTGGCAACTGCTGAGCAGCAACATGTGTCATGGGCTCAGGGTGTTTGCTCTGGAGTCCTACTTGAACATCTACCAGCAGAACAAGCCACATTATAAGAGTTTCTAATGTTTATTTATGTACCTACCCTGGTAAGCTTGCCAGTGAAATCAGCCAGGAGGGTCAGCTCTCTGCTTATGCCATGGACATTTGTTGATTTGAGATCCCCTGAGGTGAGTGGAGCTGGGGAGCCTGTAACCAAATCCTGAGGAATTACCACCAAATCCACCCCCCCTGGAACTCTAAAAACCTGTGCAGGCAGCTGCAAAACACCTCAGCCAGGGTTGCTCTTCTGCTGCAAACCTCCTGCCAGGTGTCTTACTGTCACTGGGGAGGGTGATACAATTGCGACTGACAGATGAAATAACACAGTGACTGTCCACTTTCCTCAAACCAGTATATGTGTCTCACTGAGCCATTCTGGAAAGAGTTCAACTTTTTCTTTGGGGACAAATATCAAAATGAAACCCAATAGCAGATGTTGTTGGTTTTTTTTTTCCAGCGGCTTATTCTTTGCTATTTTTTCTGAGAAGGGACATTTTCTTTTCATTTTCTTCACATTAGTTTCATTATGTTTGGTTTGTTGTTTTGTTTTGTTTAAAAAAATGTAAGAAAAGCTGATAGGAATTTAGAGGAAAGGGTGAAATGGTAAATGTGGTCCCTTCACTAGCTGCACGTCACTTTGAAGAATGGTTTATGACATGAACAGCATCTCTGTATATAGAGAAGACCACTGGAAATTTTGTCTTTTGTTTCTCTTTGGTGCTGACCCGTTATGGCTTCATTCAAAATGTTGTTATTTTAAAGACAGAAGGCTGCCTTGGGAAAACAGCCTTGGTTTGGTGGCGTGGACACAGGCACCTCTGTTGGACTGGTGCTAGTTCATTATGACCCTGTTAAGAAAGGCACTCAGGCTCCTCACAGTATCACTTCAGGTGCCATTGGCTTTTTCCAACACCATAAAGAGAAAGGAAAGGCATCAGCATAAATAATCTTGTCTGCTGTGAGATGGTGAGGATGCTGTGTGGTACAGAAGTGTCCAGCTCGGGCGCAGCACTCCGCACAGACTCTGCAGTGATTACCCCATTCTGGTCATTATTAAAGGGTTTTCTTACAAGAAAACAACTCCATTCATCATTTCTACTACCAAGTAGAGAGGACGTCGACATAAGACCTTGTTGCTGCGCTGTCAGATAAAGGCAAGGCCACGCAGGTGTTGTAATCACTGGTGGGAGCTGCCATGGGCTCCTCCGTTACTGGCGCCTGGCTGAGTCTGCCCAGTACCGAGGGGAGGTGTTACATGGCACAGGGCTGAAATAAGTCTGAGCTCCACATGCATGGCTTTGCCCTACATTTCGGGTTCAAAATCAGTGCCTTAATTTTATTTCAGCAGAAGCAGCACTTTCTGCACTGTCAGGTGTTAGCTAATGCCCGTGTTAAGCTCAGTAGTGATTTCTTGTGGTGGATTAGCTGTAGTTTCTTCTGTTCCTTGGGAAGGGTACATCATTGCGTATATGTTTAGTCTTCCTATAAAATTCAATCAAAAATGTTTACAAATAAAAAAAAGTACAAAAAGTAAGCAAAAGATGTTGATTATCTTTTATGTCAGAAATTATTATAATTTATGCCTTGAAATAAAATCAGGGATGAAAACCACTGAGATAAAACAATCCAAATTTTCAGGGTTTTTAATCCTACAAAATTTGAATACATTGAAACTCACAGATTTGGAATACATTAAAATTCTGCTGAATCAATAGCAAAAACTATCGAACTTGTTATCGGTATAGTTTTGGATTGGGAATTTCTTTTGTTCAGTTGCTCCTTTTGGACAGTTTTTTTAGCAAAAGGGGATGGAAGGAAAAAGAGAGGGGGAGAATGAGAGAGGGAGAGAGACAGTAAAGAAAGAAAGAGAGAAAGAAAGAAAAAAATAAAGGAAGAAAGAAAGAAAGAAAGAAAGAAAGAAAGAAAGAAAGAAAGAAAGAAAGAAAGAAAGAAAGAAAGAAAGAAAGAAAGAAAGAAAGGAAGGAAGGAAGGAAAGAGCAAGAATGGAAGGAATGGAAGGGGTGGGGTGGGGTGGAGATTTTTTATGTGTTATAGTCATAGATCTATTGTGGTTCCTCTTGCTGGCATACGGTGCCTACTTTAATTTTCTTCAAATTAAAAAATGGCAGAAGAATTGCTGTGCTGAATCTGCAGACACATCTTTCTGACTTTAATCGTCTTCAACACATTATGTCTGTAACTGCTTGTCCCTGCTGCTCAGTACTTGCATTATTCAAATCTGAACTATACATCTGACTTTCCTTCTAAAGTTTGTCAGAAACGATCAAATTCATAATTTCAAGTATAAATTCGTTTTTACTGAAATGTCAGTTAAAAAGACTGGTCCAGTTTCTAAGTTAAAATATGAAGAATTTTCAGGCTCTTTTTCAGTATACAGGGCAAACGCATGACTTTTCCCAGCCATCAGGAGTGTTTCCTTCAGATCCTTTGCCTGTGACAGTTGCTCACCAGTCCACAGCTCTTGTCTCCTCCAGTGTCTCCTTAATACTTCCCTCTTTCACAGTGCTCATGGGGAGGTAATTCAGCAACAGTGACTTAAAACAACATTCAGGTGAATGTTCTTCCTGCCTGAGTGAGGGTAACAGACGTTATAATAACGATTTTTTTTTACCTCTTCACTGACTTGTTGTTTATTGATGTATGACTTTTGGTTCAGTTGCTGAAATAGTTCAAGGGAGGATAAATGAAAGTCAATTAACTATAGCTCATTTTAGTCAGTTTGTGAATGCTGTTAATATTGAAACCCAAACTCTGGTCAATTAAAAGCACAAAAAACTTGAATTTTCAAAAATCAAGGATAAGTTCTCCTTTATACTTTTTTTATAAGCCCATATAATCTTTTGACTTCTTTTCCTTTTTGGATAAGCTTAATTTTGGTCTCTGAAAGAAAAAATAAGATGATTTGGTATGGGTATGTCTTATACCTGGAGCATCCGTCATGATGTACAGGCAAAAATGGCTTGTCTTTCCTGGAAACAACTGGCTGCAATAGAAAGGAGCAAGACAGGTTCAAAGCAGAAGCTCTGTCAGGCTCCATAAAATTACTGATAGTTTAAAAAAGCTAAGTCTAGATGGTCTGACAGTGTTTGAAGTAGGGTTGGTTCATTCTTGAAGTTATTCTTGCTCTTCCCTTCACATTTTGAATTCTAGAAAGTAAGAGGGTGGGGATGTAAGAGAGGCAGGGCAACAAAAAAAGCCTTCACTTCACTTTTAAAAGACTAAGGCATCCTCCACCTGCCCTGCTCCTTGTGATGCCAGGAAAAATCTTAGTGCAAAGTCAGGGCAGTGGCCCAAAGACTCAAGAGTATTAGGAAAATACAGGCTCCCTGCTTGCTCATTAAGAGTATTCTTTTCTTATCTACAAATATATGCAGATAAGATGCTAATTATGTGGATCCATCTGTTATATTTAAAGTGTCATAAATGTAGAACCTAAGTTTAAAGCTGTTCATAGAAGCTTATTATATTTCAAGTCTTTCCTTTTAGAGTATGATTTTTTTTAGAGTATACCTGCATCTGAAGCAAAGATGAAGAGGCTGGGAAGGTGTGCAAATGGCCTGTGAAATAATTGCAAACTGTATTTTTCCTCTCTTCTGGGGATGTCCACGACAGAGCATTTAATTCACTCTGGCCACATTTCCTATGACTTTTGTGGCATATGCTCCCAGCTCATGAACATCTACTGAACACTGAGCAGGGTGGAAGGGAGATGTTTTCCTTCTTTCTTTGGCAGTAACCTGTTAACCTGCTAGAGAAGAAATTTTGTGTGAGCGTTTCTACAAATTTATTTACGCTGTGTGATTTCCAGGTGTTTTGTGACATTCTCTGACATGAATAAAGCCTTGGAAAGGGGAGAAAAGAGGAAAGAAGCTTAGCTTTGAAGTACTTGATGGTCAGGTGGTAGAACTGGCAGCTCTTTTGATGCAGCTGGATTGTCAAAAGTGTACTGGAACTTTTATTTCAGATTTTGCAGCAGATTTCAAATAAAAAGAATCTGGGAGATCCAGGCAATGAATTGCTACATAAGCAAGTTTGCACAGGACACCAAGCTGAGTGGTATGCTTGACCCACCTGAGGGATGGGATGCCATCTAGAGGGACCAGGACAGACGTGAGACGTGAGACCTCTGGAGATCATCCAGTCCAACTCTTCTGCCAAAGTAGGTCCACCTAGAGCAGGTTGCACAGGAAAGTGTCCAGGCGAGTTTTGAATGTCTCCAGAGACAGACACCTCACTACCTCTCTGGGCAGCCTGTTCCAGCGCTCTGCCACCCTCAAAGTGAAGGAGTTCCTCCTCATCTTTAGATGGAACTTCTTATGTTCAAGTTTGTGTCCATTTCCTCTTGTCTTCTCACTGGGCATTGATCAGAGACCCCCTCAGTCTTTTCCAGACTAAAAAGACCCAAGTCCCTCAGCCTTTTCTCATAAGACAGATGTTCTAGTCCCTTTGTAGAGACTTTGCGTCTTTGTAGCCCTTTGCTGTATGCTCTCTAGCAGGTACACTCTCCAGAAGGACCCTGTCCTTGAACTGGGAGCCCAGTGCTGGGCATACTCCAGATGGGGCCTGGCCAGGGCAGAGTAAAGGAGGAGGATAACTACCTGCTGGCTATGCTCTTCTTGATGCCCCCCAGGATGCCATTGGGCTTCTTGGCCACAAGGGCACATTGCTGGCTCATGGTCATCCTGCTGTCCACCAACATAACTAGGTACTACATAATTGTTTGGCCACAGATAAGTATTTCCTGCTGGAAGTCAGCCTGTGACAAGGTAGTGTGCTTCCCCACAAAGGCTCATGGCTGCTGGAAGTCAAGCTGTGTGAATAGCTTCACAGACAGGTTAAGGAAGATTTGACAGAAGGTAAGTAATGCCTATTGAAAGCAAGTCCTACTACATCATCCAAGTGCTATCAGGAGCGTGTAACCAAGTCTGAACAGCTTCAGTCTGGTGGGCAACAGCTATTAAAGCTAAAAAGAAATGTAATTGATTTATATTTTGCATATTGACTGCTGCACTTACCAAGATACACCTTCGTATACTGATGCTGTCACAGTCCATATTCCATCAGCCGTAACACCCTCAGCTCCCTTCTCATGGACTGAGCAGTGGAAGAGGAGCTAATATAATTTGACACCCAGCCTGAGCCAGAATCTGCAGCAAAAGCTGGCTCACATACTTTGAAAAGGTTTAGCAGAGGTTCTCCCCCACCTCCCTGACTAACGGGGTTATATAAAAGACTTTTTAATATTAAAATATTTCCTTTTTTCTATGTGGTCTTTAAAATAAAGCCTCTGGGGCTGTTAATATCTCTGATGTTACTGCTTTGAAGGCTGCATAAAATGATTTTAAAGGAAAAAGCTGTTAAAGGAATCGGCCACTTCTAACATAGGCAATCAATTTGACTTTGTAGCTCTAGATATAAGTGCAAACTTTGATATAACAGAAGTTAAAGGCAAAAGACTTTACATGGCAGTTTGAACAGATGCGTATTTCTCTGCACTGAACTTTCATTTGCTAGGATTTCATTTAGCAAAGGATGCTCTATAAAATTGCAACTATCTCACTGCATTTGACTCCAGATTGTGAAGTGTAAAAGATTTTCTTTTGCCTTTTATGTACTTAATTCAATAAAGAGAAACATGAGCCTTTTCTACCCAGTAGCGAGGAATGTACAAGAATTTTAGGACATGAACCCCTGTATCAGCATGAAAGGTAAAACTAGGTGCATTAAGCAATATCTTCTTTAGAAAGCCCAGAAAAATGTCTAATAAAAAATGTAAAAGATGTTTCAATTGACTTCAGTCTGTAGGGACTTATTCTTACATGTTGCTGTGTGGAAGAGTTAAGGGTAAAGAAGCTTCCTGTTTTGCAGCATTGTTTCCTCATTTCCATTTCTGAGAATTAAAAATAATGCTTATACTTTGAATGATGAGCTTTTTTCAGGATTTTGCAAAAACAAAAAGACCGTGGGTTAAATGAATAGTGGGCGAGCTGTGAGCATTAGAGGTTGGTGTGAGACTTTTAAGTAGTACATTGGAAAGATCAAACAATGCTACAAAGAATCAAATTGATAAGAGTCCCTAATCTGACTGATGGGACATTTCCTGGGGAAGATAATTTTAACTTTTCTTATGAGATCCTGGAATTCACAGGACCTATAAATTTACCATTGGGCACGACCTTTGATCATGAGAGGAAGGTCTTTCACCCTTGCTTTAGGCCAGTGATTCCATCTTCAGTCTAAGAAACTTCTTAGAGTGGACGGGAAGAAAAAGTTTCTTCTTTGACAAATGACAGATTCCAGTATAAAAAATGTTTCATTCAATCTGTTCTATTCCAGCTGCTATAACTGAGTTCCACATCTTGCTTGCCCCAAGGTATTTGTAGAAACAAGAGTACCATCACCACAGAAGAACTGGGTGATGGATCTCTTATTTCCAGATCAATATTAATCTTCTGTTATTGTTGAACTAAACTCAGTCTGCTCTTCTAGCACCTTTTCTGTCCTTCCCCATCTCTTTTCCAAAATTTTGTTATCTACTTTTTAATCAAGATGATGATATTTAAGCACTGATTTATCTTAAAGCCATATTTGGGGGGGGCAGAAGGGGGGACAGTGCTACTTTTATTATTCTGAAGAAAGAAACATGACGTTGACTGCATCTTTCCAAGTGGAAAGGACATTATAATATGAATTCCATATTTCTACTTCTTTATATCTACACAGGTTATAGCTATCACCAGGGACCATGTTTCTCTTGTGTCTGAAATTATTTTTTGCATTTGTGATCCTACAGCTGCTTAGATTGCTTATTTCCTTCCATGTCTTTGAATAATTTCCTCCATTTACATTTTGCCTTAGAATCTTTCCTTTCTTTATAGTTTACAAGAGACTTGGGATTTTTATATAAATTAGTAACGTTGTGTAGGCTACATGTCATGTAAGAAGGCTATATACCTTTGATATATGAAAATTAATGCTTTACAAATAACCACAGGGACTAAACAAGCTTTCTGGTTTCACACCAGAAGTATACGGTACTTATGTGATGTCTGAAAGTTTGAAGCTCATCCTTTATAGAGGAACAGTATGAATATCACATGTAAGTATCTTTTGAGCCATTATTCAATTTTCTGACAATCAGACTTCAAGGAAGAAATATCTGGCTGATACTGTAACCAGCCTCTTAGAAACACAAGCAGTCTTTCTCAAAATGCAGTCTGCTGTAATTGTTATATCTGTCCATGTCCATATTTGATCTATTTATACTTTATCTCTTTGTATTTGTGTTATATGGAATTATTCTATTTCCAAACAATCTCCTTTGCGGTCATTGACAAAGCAGCAGCATCCAGCCAGCCAAATCAGGAATAGTGAGAATACCAGGATAGCAAGTGCTTCTCAGCTCAAGTTGCAAATTTGCACCTTTGCAATTCAAAATAACATCTATTTCAAAGTGTGCACTGCAAGTAAGACAAAATGCTTACCTTTGGGAAGAAGCCGAGTCTTTTCCCCTTCCCCATACAGAAACCTGTGTGTGTTTACAAATGCTGTTGGGTACATTTGAGAAAACAATAAAGGCCAGTGAAAGAATAAAAATCTCCCCTTTCCCACCCAGTGCCCCCCAGTTCTCTAGGTTTAGCCTCTCTGATGAGCAGAGCAGTGGTGTTTCCAATGCACTGTAAGATCATGTTCCCCTGGTTACCCTCCCTGCTTGGGTCCCTGGGTTAAGTCAGGTTGCTGGCTTTGCTGGTTGAGCAACCTGCTCTAGTAGGAGGTGTCCCTGCCCATGGCAGGGGAGTTGGAACTAGATGATCTTTAAGGTCCCTTCCAACCCAAACCATTCTATGATTCTACGAAGCCATACATGTCCTCATCCCAGCATGGAGCCGGAGGAGGGGAACTCTGGAAGGTCCTTGCAGCCCCGTGGTCAAAGTATGGATCTGCAGACAGATATGAATGGAATTGCTGGGTTGGTTTGCCTGGTGACCAACATGTGTCCCAGAACAAAAGTTGGCATCCCAGGATGTTTAATTTACCCAAAATGCTAGTATCCCTCACCGTGTGGAAGGCCAAAGAAGACAGCTAAGACAAATTAGCAGGGCAGTGTAGCAAAGATTGCCATCACATGTTAAAGATGTTGAAACCATGTTTTTCCGATGCTGATTATCGGTAGCCTTGTAGCTCTTGTTCTGCACGAGGCAGGGAAGGGGGTTTCCTTCTGTGCTCCTCTCTCCCTGTCTTCAGGAGCCAGCTGCTGTGTGGCTGCAGCTCTCGGAGAGTGGATTTGATTCATGGCATCCAACTTGTCACCCAGGATTTATGTTATGTCAAGGGGACTGTAATCCTCTGTTTAAAGTGAAGAAGGGCTTCATGAAAGTCAGGCACTCTGTTGCATTAGTGAATGTTTATTGCTATTCTGATAGAGTACTTTCAGGTATCATAACTTTTGTCAGACCTGAGCTCCATGCAGGGAGGCATAAATATCCGGGGGAAGGCTGCTTGTGGATCCATTCCCCATGCTCTCTCCAGCGGGATCGGGCTGCACATAAGCACAGCAACTGTGAGCATCCTCCCTGCTGGGACTTCTGGAGTGATATATGGATGCAGAGAAATTCACCAACACAAGTCTTCGGCTCAGCACACCATTTGGAAAGATGCAGGAAGGAAAAGGAGGAAAACTGGGGAAGACCTGCCCGGTTGTAGAGGAAGCTTTAGGATTCCAGAGATGTTGATTTAACCTTGTGTTGTCATTCCTCGCAGCCGCTCCAGCTGCCCCAGATTCTGACCGTTCACCTAGAAAAAACCAATTTACAATCAGTATTGAGGAAGCCATACTTGAGAGATTAAGAAAGCCCTTTTTCTCTCACCTCTGGATGTACTAAAGTCATGTCAGACTGAGCAGAGAGCAGAAATAGGAAATATAACATATCCCTCAGCACTGAATAATTCGCGTGATTTATTTAGCATCTTCTTTGCCAAGTGAGAAAATAACTCATTATTACCCTTTTTCATCTGAAATGCTGGTGCTTGCCCTGCTATCTCGAAGCAGCTGTGCAGAGTGTACCAAATACAACAAGAACTATTTTACCAGATGTTTTCAGCTTAACACGAAACAGAGACTGGCTCTTTGTTTTCCTAATGTGCTGGCGTGCGCTCTGCTCTCTGAAGGGAATGAACTTGGAGCCAGGTTAATCACTCACCCTTAGACAAAGAAGGGTTAATATTCAGATGAAAATGAAAATAATGATGGTTTGAGTAGATCAAATTTCTCAGAGTATGAAATAATATACTGAGCAAAAGCTATAATTCACATGGCACAGTCACCCACTAATGACATTTCTAGGTTGTTTCTGAGTGATTTCAAGACACTGTGCCATAAAATCTTAATGCGTTTTATTAGAATAAGCATGTGTTTTATATGTAATGATTAACAAGCTGCAGGGCATGAATGAAGCAGTAAGGGGTTTTCTTAGAGCACTTTTGTTGTATGATTTATAGTGCCTTAGAAATATTTTTCAGAACTGACATTTGTGAATGATAAGCAATTTTTCTGCCTGGTAATGTGGCTGGAAACAAAACCGTGCAGAAAATAATGTACTTCTGTATTGTACAAATGCAGCTAATGCTCTATTACAAGAAAAAAAAAGTATTCTCAAAAAAAGTTATTTCGTGTCACAATATGCAACTGTTCAGTACACCAACTGAGCTTGCACAAAGGGAGTCCTGTGATGAAGGTTTAGATTGTTCTTAGATAAACAAGAAGCAGCGTTACAGATCTCATAATGACTCATAACAGAATGATTCATAGTAAGTAAGCTGTTGGGGTCTTTGAAGAAGCTCAGGGCTTGAATTTTACATGCATTAGAAATGTTTTCCTCCATTTTGGTGGAGTTAAGGAGCAACGAGTTAGGTATTAATGGCCTCTATGATCAGTTGAAAGTACACCAGCGGAGTTGTGAGAAGTTGTTGGGCAGGCTTCTGAATCAATGGTTCCCCCAGGACCATGCAGAGTTGGTGCTAAGGGGAGCAATGCAGCCTGGGTGGAAAGGTTTAAAGCTTCAGAGTGGTGGACAGTGTGGACACTCATCACTCGCTGCCTCAGTGTCTTGGCATGGGGTGTATTAAGCAGCACAGATAAATCTGTGAATACTTCTATGAGATAACTGAATTTTACTTATCCCTCTGAGCGAAAATAAAAATCCTTTGCTTTTTACCTTCTTGACTCTTCATTAATCTACTGAATAGATTCACACGTACTCACTTCCAGTTCCCATCTCTCCTCCCATATGAACTCTCCTCCCCATGTCCTTGCTAGCTCATGCCAGTTGTCTCCCATCTCACTGCTGCTCACCTCACAAAAGTTGCATCTCCCAGTTTACAGGCGTTCCAGTTTTAGCCATCCCTTTGGCTTTTGTTCCCATCACTCCTTCTCAAGCCGTGTCTGGTTTTTGTGACTTTGATACTTCTGGTTAAGGCTATTCTAAAGAACACATTTTTTCTTAAAATTTCCCAGCAAGCCAGCCTAGGTCACGAGCTGGCCCGTGATCAGCCCCAGCAGCCTTGCAACCCTCAAGAGACGGAAAAAACAAGATTAAGCTCATTGGCTACCAATCACTGATCACAGCCTCAGCTGGACTTCATGGGTAATGATAACTGGGGCCCAGAGCGTAAGCAGATCTGATTTAGGACTGGATCACCCTCTGGTGATGTTCAGGTGTGTTTTTCTCTCTCCACTGTCTCAATACACTAGCCCTTACTCCAACTAAATTATTTCTGTTCAGGACTCTTGAGTGCTGGAAATCTAAACCATGGATTTGTCCCAGCATAATGGGCTCACACTGGATCTGGGCCAAATAATATTAATTATTATTATTACTACTCAGTGAACTTGATATTACATGGGAATATCAGCTCTCTACCAAAATAAGCATAGTCCAGGACTTTAATAAAGCTGGATCTTCATAATCCTCATGCTGGTCATTGTGGAATATGATGATCTAATTAAAATGTGCTTTGCACCTTTCTGCTCTTTTGTGTTAATCTCTCACCGAGCTCCGGATTAATTTGACTGTTTACATGCTATAAATCCCACAGTGGGTTTTGCCTTTGTGGGACTTTGATGTTAATGCAAAGAAGCCACTGAGTCCTGGAAAGTTGAGGCTGTTTAATTTTATTGAGATACAACAATACTGAGGTTTAGGTGGTTAAACCATTTATTTTATTTGAAAAACTTAGGAAAACTCACAGCTGTGAAACGGTAGCTCAAAGACGCCTGCTTTAATGAGAGGCATGCAGATGTCTGTTATTCAAAGCACGAGATAATCATCAGCGTCTGAACAAATTCAAACTGATATCAGCTTCTGCTCATTTTATTATGCAATTTCCACTTACTCCATCTGTCACTCATATTATAAAAAGGAGATGCATTGATAAAATAGTGGATTTACATACTTCCTGGAAATAAAACCTCAATAACCAAACGGAGGCATCTGGTTTCCACAACCATTGATGAGAACCATTGTGGTCTCTTTCTTAACGCAGGCATGATCCAAAGCATGTTGACATCTGACAAAAGCTTCTCCGTGCCTGTAGACCGGCTCATTGCCACTGACTCCTTGAAGCTACTGCAGTATAAAAACTGGCCCCACAATATGTTCCCCTTACAACCCTAATAAACTGCACTTTGATGCTTCTGACTGGTATCTGAAAATGTGCCTGCAAATTAGACTTCACAAATGCATTAGTAGTGTAATTGGGTTGCATAGCAGGTATCCCTCACAGCATTTTTCATGTCTAGAAAAGAAAATTAGGACCCAATGCAATTCTTTAATGTCCTTAAGAAGATCAGAGGGAAAAAATAAACTCCATTAATGGGACACTTCAGTGTCACAGAACAGAGGCTTATTCTGCTTCTTCCCACATTTTATTGCCAATTCATCATTTAGACTGGGCTGCATGTGATGGAGAGAGAGCCCAGAAATGAAAGAACATCCATTAAACCCATTCTCCCTCCTAGTAATGCTCAAAATCCTCTGATGGTGCCACCTCAATGGCTGCAAACCCCCTGTTTCTGTGCTGAAGAGCCCTGTAACCTATCCAGACACAGGGAGGGGACAGCCCTGGATCCTGATCCTGATGAGGCGGGGGGTGGAGGGAGGGCTGTTTTCACCCACTGTCAAACTGGAGCGTGGGCCATGGGGGCACATGAAGCTGATGGAGAGGGCTATAGTTCACCAACGGCCTGAGCGATAACAAAGACTCAATTCTCTGCTGGAAGTTCAAGATAGGAAAGGGGGAGGGCAGGGAAGAAAGAGCAACAGATCTGTTTGGAGCAATTCATTCACTAATGAATTTCTGGGGGAGGACAAGAGGGACCTGGCTGCGCTTGGGTGTTCTGCTTGAGACCGAGCAAACATCTTCCTCTTCCTTCACAAAGATCTTAGGGTTACTGTATAATGCACTAACAAATATTGCATTAAAATAGTTGGCAAAATAATGCTGATAAACAAATGCATCTCTCCCAAGAGATCAGGCAAAATCTAACCCGAGCACTCCACACACCGCAACATCCCCTGAAACTAGACACACAACTATTGCTCCTCGACTGCACTGTTTCTTATTTTCCTAGCTTGGATGCAGTGTTTTGACCTAATTTAGCCCTGTCCATCCAATTCCTCCCCATGGTTTCACAAGGCAGAGAGCAGGGCTGCTCACCAAACCATCCCATCCCTGGCACTGCCCGCAGATTGCTGCCTTTTAGGAAAGGTGCTGCTGCGCACCACATCCATAAGAGGATCACGATAATCTCCTTGACTATAAAGTTGATGTCAAGCAGCAGCATTAACTCTTTTTTTGCTGTTCAGGTGAGGAAATAGGCCTACAAATAAACTCTTTGGAGATATTTTATTTTTTTTTCTGACACAAACATTTCATTTGCTTCCTGGAGAAAGCAATATTCTTTCCAGAAGCTGAAATAGGATTTACTGTATATTAATGTCTTATTTTTTTTTCTACTCTTCACCCCTAGCTTCTTCCATCTGTATTAAATCAGTCACACTGGCTGACCTAAAACATGTCAGCTAAGATTTTCCTGTACTGAAGCTACAGAAAAACTAGTCTTATTAGAAGAAAAATTACAGGTTAAGGCAAGAAACCTTGCAATGATTTTCTTTTTCTTCTACTGTGGGCAAAATCAGAGTTTTTCATGACTGTCTGCTAAGCAAATGCCTTATGCATCTCATTTCTGGCTGATGAGTAGCAGCCACCAGCACCGGATACACCCTGATGCCAAGCAAGGACTGAGTCAACCTGTTTCTGGACACCTCCACCTTGTATCTTCTCCTGGAAAATGCAGTTAAAGAGATCATCCACTTTCCCGTTGCCCCTTCAATAACTGGGGAGGATGAGTGGACAGCAAGTAGGTACAAGGGGGCCACAGAAATTGCTCTTCCGCAGGATCTGCGTGTGGGCAGCCCCTCTCCATAAAAATGCGGGGTTCACATCGCCCGTTAAAGATGCAAGGGCTTTAGTTGCCCCATATAGACGGAGCTGCAGTAGCCCCATGGTGAGCACTTTACCTGCCACAAATGCAAAACAGTTTGACTTACCTTGACCTTCTCTCGTTGTCTCTCCCACTGGTGTGAGGCAGATTATTCCTGCAGGCAGCTCACTCCTACCTTCTGAGTCAAAGTGATATTTTAGTAACATATCATGCCGCCTTCCTTTCTTTCCACTCCCATCAGAAAGCATCGTTATTATGGCTGTGTCTGTAAAAGCATCACCAGTCAGAGGAAGGAGGTCTGGCTGGGGAATTTGCTCTCAGTAGTGATAACAGACCAAGGGGTGTCCCTGTTTTCAAATGCTGGAGGAAACAAAACATAAATTGCATAGCATTCACCCAAGCAAAAGGGTTTCTTAAGAAAGGGCAAGCTGCAAACTGAGGCAATTCCAGCCCAGAGAACACTTCAGAAAGGAATGCAAATCCCACTTTCTCTGTTCCCGCTTTGTGTGGACGCTGCTGACGGAGAATTTTATTGACATTCATCTTCATCATTCATTTGCAGCTTTCACCTTCTGCATTCAAGAGGCATTTTGACTGACAGAGAAAAGCAAAACAAGACAGATGTACTCACTGGGGGAGGCTTATATGTAATTGAACATGTAAACGTTTGCAAGCCACTGTTGTTTTTACGATTATATGAATAACATTGTCTTGACTTGTGCTCATAGGCCTGTCAGGAGCTACGTAGAGTTGGGTACAAAGCAGGTCTCCCCTAATTCCCTGCACCACAGCCTCTGGGCGTGCAGTGAGTGCCAGCATGTGGTACTTAGTGCACCCCAGCTTCGAGGCATCACATCAGGGCGAGCACCAGAAGGTGGGTGTCAAACACATCTTTTGCTGCGTCTCCGCAAAGGAAAGACAAGCTGTACCCTCCACATGGACTTTACTTTGCAAACTCTCCACCCAACTCCTTTTTATGGTGTGAAGAGTCAATAAAGTAAGTTGTTTGCATTCCTATGCCATTCTGCTTTGGGAAATATCCAAAATCACCTGAATTAGTGTCAGGGTAATGACAAGGGAGTCCTCAGAAGGCCCTTCTTGTGACAGTTCATAAGGAATTAGAAAACATTGCCCTTGCACAGCTTTACAAAGGACTTTTTTAATGCATGATGCAGTAAATCTACTTGATGATTGTCAGCAGCATATTTTCCTCCCTGCCGCTGGCTGGGAGGAGCTTCCACCAAATGAGGTTCGGAGGGATCTTCACCCCCAGTCGAAGTAATGAGTTCTGACTTTTGATAATGCTCTTTGTGAGTACAGTGCTTGCGCTCAAAGGGAATATTGCAGGGAGACCACCCTTCTTGCCCTGGGAGTTAAGCTCTCTTTGGTGGTATACATCGCTCACCATGGCAATGGGAATTGAATTTTCCGCTCCCTGAGCTCTCCTGGATACTTAAACCAGCCTCATGTAATACTATTGTGGCCAGTGTCATTGCACCACTGAAAACTAAATGAATGAATAAATTAGAGCTGTGGGGTTTTGGATTGCTGAATTGCATCCAAGCTTTTTATTGCAGTCATGAACCCCTTTTCTGATGACAGACGGAATGATGCTTATTAGGTGGTTAGGCAGATCATTGTAACGAACGAATGCAAGGAATACAGTAGCAAGGCTGTATATCAGAGAACTGAGAAGGGATTATCTCTTAAGAAGCCTCTTTCCAACACCAATTGCCTTTTTGACTGCAGGGCCCCTTCGTATTACACAACTGTTTATTCTCTCTTATTGATGCAAGTAATCTAAGTTTATGGCTCCTATCACAATTTTTCCTCCTTGGCCTTTTAGCTGCCTTTAATATAGAAGCTATTCCCATCTTGAAAGTTTGTGCTCCTTCAGCTTTCAGGTTTCATCCTGCTCCTATTCTGTATGTCTCTGAATATCCCTCAATGTCACATTCTCAGTGCTCGGTTTCCTCTTGGTCTCATTTCTGTGCAGTTCTCTCCGAGGCTTTTTCCTCAGCCCCGCTTACTGCGTTGCTGCACAGTCAATCTGTGCCATGAGCAGCACTAAAGGTCCTCCCGACTCTGCTCACACCTCCAGGACTTGGTCAGGTGCTAGACACTGTCTGGATGCCCCTTGTTCCCTTGATGTATCCAGACTGGACTCCTGAGCCATTTGGGTCTTTTTGCACAGAGGGCTCACAACAAGCTGAATTGGACCAGGGTTTGATAATGTGCCCAGGCTGATTTACTGGCTACTTGGGAGGAGGTGGCCCTTTGCCTTTGGAAGGAAGGAGCAAGAAGGGGGCAAGAACACGTAGCTGAGAACATACAGAGTGTCCGACTATGCGTTTACGGGATGGCACAACATTAGATCTGCTCAGTTGTGACATGAAACTCACCCCAAAGTCATATTTTGTGGCCCATTAACCAGCTTAAGAGCAGGCTGCTTTGGGGAGGACTGGTCCTGTTGGATGCTCCTTGTATTGCCACCTCTGCATGTTAGTGCAGCTGGTCACTCACTGTGTGGGGTGAGCTGGAGCTCCTGGAAATCAACCTAAGGGGAAGAGAAGCCCCATTGCTGATCTCTCCACGTGGCCATGGAAGTGGCACTGAACATTTTCTGAAGGCAGTGAAAAGCTATTGTGCTCAGAGGAGTCTGGGGATGCTGTTGGTGTTGTTTTGTGCTGCTACTCCTCAGTGTGTGGTGTTTGGTGAACATGAGGATGGGGACAAGCTAAGTCTTTGTTGCCTCAGTGGGAATTAAAGGTTAATGTGATGGGACAGAATATTGTCATGTAGCATTCAGAAGCATCATTGTCATCATGTATATATATAAAATTGCTCTAGGAGAGCTCTTAAGTGCAGATGTGTTTTCCCGGTGAGACACAAATACAAGCCTTCTCCTCGTAACTGTTCCCTTGAAGTCAAACCAGAGCAATCCATTTGGCTGTGGAACAGTTGCCCCAGGAAAGTCATAAACCTTTATTGCTTGGAGACCTTTGAAATTGGACTGGACACACTGTGGTGTTCAGCACAGATGAAAGAAATGTGCTTCAGGGAACAAAGCACAACAGACTGCCTCATGGAATGAACCGCCCCTTGTGTGGTGGGAACTGGATGCAGATTGTCCTTTTCCGTCTCTGTTTTGTGCAGCTCGACTGGGTCTGTTGGGTTCATAGACCTGGAATACAGTGATCTGATGCAAAGTAGAGTGGCACAATTTTTTTTTATTATTTTTTGATAGATTAAGCTGGTTTATGTATTTATCACTTGCTGACCTCTCATTCCTGACTCTGTGTGGCACCTTGTCCTCAGGAAGAAAAAGAGGAAGAAAAAAAATGCTTATTTTCTACCTTATCAGTTCCCAAGCAGCCACATAAATGATTGTGGTGACATCCTGTGGGGGCAGTTGAGGAAGAAGTGATGATGGGAGGATTGTGAGCAGAAGGGTGCAGAGAGGGAGAAGGAAGCCTTTCAAACCATCATCAGTCACAGCCAGGTGGGAAGATGGCCTAATTCTTATTCCTGTTATTATCTTGTACAAGTTGCCCTTATAGTGCTAACACATTTTTCAGGGGGCAAATTCCAACACAAACTGTAGACACCAAAAACTTGTCTGGATTATTTTTTATGTAAAAGCTGATTTACAGGGACGTTTTAACCCAAAATAGCAGACGTTTACACTATCAAGTTTTGTTGTTGTTGCTGCCTGCAAACTGCAAAAAGCATCGCATATTTAATTTATGCTTATTTCACTTACTTAAAAGTAAACAAAAGATGGTTTCATAAACTGTGAGGTAGGGTATCATGTCTTTAACTGACATTTGTTTACCAGGGATGTGTTGTTCCCTACTGAGGTAGGTAGGTGCTGAGATTGTCTTAAGTGGAGGAGTGTACAAAATGAAAATATACTGTGGATTTTGTTAATTCCTGGAAATGCAGGATTTTTCAGTGCATTGGATTATACCTGCTTATCGCATCCTCTGGCTGGTCCCTATGGTTTCTGCAGGAGGAACACTTACCCATATCTCACTCTCTTCAGATCACAGCTTGAACTGCTAGGTTAAATGGCTAATTGAAGGTGAGTGCTTCAGTGTACATTAGTCAAACTCAGTAGTTAAAATGGCAGATAATTTCTTTGTAGCTGCACACAAAGGCAAATGTCTTTGTTTCTTCTGTTCATTGCCCGTCCCCCAGCCAGCTATGAAGGGCTGCTGATTTAATTGTATAATCTAGCAGGACTCAGTGGCAGGGCTTTAACTTAACCGTATGCAGGGTATTTGTGTTGTACAGCCACTCTTTATTCTACCTCCTTTTTGCATTAGTTCCACATCTGTATTAAGCCACACGGAGATATTGGAATGTGCTGTAGACCCAAATGTCTGCTAGAATCTCAGGCTGTGGCCATCTAGACACTAGCTGGAGAGTGGTGTCATTTAATGACTAAGGCTTGATTTTGGTGCCAGGAGTTGCATGTGCGGGCTCCCACAAGCCATATCACAGGCTGTGAAAGTAGCTGTGCCCACTCCTCCTGGAGCAAAGACTGTGGTGGGTTCTGCCCTTGGAAAAGTTGGGCTCGTTTATTTGCTTGTTGGTTTGATATTTTTTTTAACTGTTCCCCTTCCATGTTAAATAGGAGGATAGAGGGAAAGCAAGTTGAATGAGTTTAAGTCCAGCCCAAATCTGCGAATAAAATTACATGATTCACCCAGTGGTTTGTTTTACTTTTGTTCTGGATTACAATAGTTCAAACCTTGTGTGAACACCTTCCTTCCTCCTGCCCTCTATACCTCAAGGTCTTCAAGCACCACAGGGAGGCAAGAAATCCCTGTGCATTTTGGAACTATTATCCCCTCTTGTAGAGAACAGAAGGCTTCGAGGGACAGTATGAATAATGTAATGGTTGCACAGAATTCCATGGTGGAGACGAAAGTTGGATGTAGCCTCTGTGACTCCTCAGGTCTCTGTAGCAATCTTGGTAACATTTCTCAGTCATAATGGTTCCAGCTTCTTTTGCTTCAAAAAGCAGCATCATGTCAATTAAAGATAAAAATAAAGCAATCCACCAGGACATTCTATGTGCATATTCAACCCCATGTCTTTCCTGGGTTGCTCACTCTGGTCTTTGAATTGTACCAGCTGAGGGACAGTCGGAGCTGCTTTGCTTTCCTCCAGAGCCTTGACCTGAGCTCTAGCAGTGTCTGGAGAAAGACAGAGCAGGCAGGGTGAAATGTGTTCTTTGGGCCTTGGCCCTTTCTGCTTCATTACCGTGAAAAGCCTACAACTGAATATCAATCCATTAGTATTCAACCTGGCTGTTCTGCTTCCAAACCTCCTTTCTTGTCTGCAGCTGACAGGATGTCACGAGGAAGTGACAGGGCAGTGACAGTCTGTGTGTCATGGTCCACTTCTATTTGAACTTGATTTTTATCTAGTAATGAATCAAGCCACAGGAGTCCAGTCTGGGAAAAAAAAAGAAAGTGTCCCAAGGAAGCAAGCTGAGGCTAGAAAGTTTTCAGCCCATTTGGGAGTAAGAATGCATTACAATGTGCTTTTTCCCTCCATACCAGACCCCTGTATTCTCACAAGGTAGACTGGGCATAAAAGGGGCTTTGCATTATTTATTAGTGTGCCTCTGTCATGCATAATGAGGGCTATAAAGTATGTAAGAGTTTATAATTGGCGATCTGCAAGAAGTAATCCTAAGGGGGCTGTGTAAGGATCAAATAAATTATGCTTCATTATAGTAGTTATGCCAAGGATATTAGAAAATTGTTCTTAGTTGGAAGAAAAAAACAGGAGAAGCTGAAAAACAAAAAAACCCTCACTACTTCCCAGACCCACTTCTGTCAAAGCTTTTACACTTTGAGGCAAGATTTCGGATTTCCTCCTCTTTAAAATTCTTGATGTGTTCAAGATGCTAAATAAGCAGTTGCCAAGATACTTGTACAAATAATGCATAAATGGAGTTTATCTGAATTGTTTTATTAATAAACTTTACTGAATTCTCCCATGCAGTTAAGAAGGAATCCCAGTTCCCTACTATCCGCCATTGGCACATCAGCTTTCAGAAATGAAACTTTTATCTCTTCTTCTCAGGGGGATATGAATGCCTGTCCCCCATTTCCCAAATCTCATTATTGTTTCGATAATTCAGAACAAGGATTCAGTGGCAGTAAAATACAAAGAAAAAAACGATGAACAGCTGGTCCTGGAAGCTGTGATGGTATCGTTTTAAAATGAACATTTACATTTCAGAAAACTCAGGACAAAAGCGATCTCCACGTTTCTGACTTAGTTATGGGACTCTTCTGGTGCCTCTGGATATATTTTGTGCTACAGTGGATGTGCCCCTGGAGTACCTAAGTTAGAAAGGGAAAAGTCTTGTCAGAGCCCAGAGGGAAGGAGTATCCCTTCTCTTAAATTAGTTACTGGGAAATATTCTAATTTTAAATAGAAAGCTAAGGAAGGACAGAGTTTCTTTCATGGTACAATATAGTCAGCTTTGAATAATTTCAGGCACTGGAAATTAGCTGTAGAAATAGTGAGCTAAAGACTGTGGTTAAAGCTCTGCCTTCACTGAAAGTAGTGGCAAAACTGATTGACTTCACATGGGCCAGTTGTCCCCCACTAGATCTACCTGAATGGGTAAGGCTACAAGACCAGGCAAGGTTGCATGTGCTTTTTGATGTTAAATGTAATGCTTTCTACAAGTCTAAAAATACACCCCATACTCTTTACGGTGCCATGGTTGTACCAGCCCTGGTCCAAGGTGTAAAGTGAACTCACGTTTTGTAATACATTAATAGAACAACAACTTGTATGGACAGAGTTGCATGAAAAGTATAGAAAGCATGAGCTAACTCCAGGGACCAAGAGCAGGAAAGGGATTGCAGCTTCTGTGAGTAGCTTGGATGAACCTGCACACCAGAAACCCCAGCTCTATCTGCTGCATGAATAACTGTCAAACAGCTTTGGCATGGTGGTTCTGTTTGCATCACAGCTAACATAGGTCACTCATTTCGTGTCTGAAGTATAAGTTAAGGGGATTTAAGCAAGGATCAGTGGCACAAGTGGTCAGTGAGGAGCTGGATGTCGCACAGGAGTCAGCTGGTTCTGAATGAAAAATGCAAATAGTGGTTAGTATACAAGGAGATTTTAATACAAGGGAATTTTGAATATAAGTATATTCAAGTATATTCAAGTATGTAAGCTTTCTCCCTGAAGACTTAACAAAATGTCTGAGTGCTATTACTAGTTGCTTCTGCAGCTATCTAACGTTCATCTCATAGCCTGTTGATTTTCTGTTTGTTTCAATTTTTTTTCTTCTCGCTCAGTCCTTGTAGGATGTCTACCCAATGCTATTATTGCTCCTTAGCACTCACTACTCTTAGGTCCGAATAAGAATGCAGTCTTGTATCTAACAATTGCATGCTCCAGTCACCAAATATTAATCCATTAAGCCAATGATCGTGTAAATTGGAGCAGAAATATTAAGTGCTGGGGATGGCATCAAGGCGCTGATAGGCTTTTATCAAGGACAGCCTTTATAGCAAAGATGTACTTGACGAGTCTTCTGCTGCTCATAAAACATAATTTCTGAAAAGTTTTTAGGAAGAGAGAACAGTAATGAGCTCCAAGAGTCACACAGTTCATTTTAGGGTTCTGCCAGCTAGTGTTGCCATCACCTTCAAGGTCCACATTTAAGTTGATTTAATTCTCCTTTTGGTTTCTGTCAGTTGAAAGCAATGAGTTTGATTCATTATTCAGCTGTTCTGATGGTATTCTGGCACTGAGTTTTGTTTTTTGAAGGAAAAATTACTACACGTTGTCAAAGCCAGCAGCCACAGAAATCCTCTGGATAGAGAAGGCTCTATGGAATGGCCAATTCTAGCAGGAAAAAACAATAAACTGGGACTGATTATTCCATTGAAGAGAAAGGTGCTGCAAAGGGGGAAGAAAATAAACTGCTATCTCAGAGCCTCAGTAGGGGTTTAGCAAAGTCTGTGGTTTAAGGAGTGAACTTCAATTACCATAAGGAAGATACACGTTATACAATGTGAAAAGCTTCTGTTGCAAACACAGAGCCACCAGAGCAGATTGTCTTAGAAGATGGTGGGATCTCCATTGTAAGAGACTTTTTAAGAACAGATTAAACAAATATTTCTATNCAGAGCACATAAGAGTCATGCAAAGCAAAACACAGACAATCTGACAGCATGGAAACAGTATTTTGAGCATCACACAGTTCTCATTGGAGCTGTGCAGAACCTTATAATCTCTCTTATTGAAAACAAGGTAACTAGAAATGGGNTGGCTTTGAGGCTGAAGGCTGGATTGGATGACTTCTTGATGTCCCTCCCAACCCAAGTTTCCAAGGCATTTGTTGTGTTTTAAGTATGCTCTCTGTATAAAAGTATTTCTAAATGATACAGAAGGAAGATGGGAAGCAAAAGGCTCTCGACATAAAGGGCTGGAGAGTGCTGAGGTGTTACCCTATTGCCATGGGATAACTCACAGGGTGGCAGGGAGAAGAGACTTTCAAAATGAATCAAAGGTGGGCTCAAGAGATCATTATAGAGGAAGCATACACTTTACTCAGTTCTTCCCTCTCACACGCTGGTCTTCATTACCAGAAAGAGTTAACAACGTTTGAGATGTTGTTAAGCTTGTCCATATGGATTCTCT
>VZTM01025916.1:47123-70102 GCA_013400555.1 Jacana jacana | reverse complement strand
TTCACATGGAGTCTATTACTGTTTCGATTTGACTCCATTTCTTTTGATTTTACACTGTAATTCAACACAAAGGCAAACTGCATGGAGTATACCTTTGTTCACGTGTGGATTAATTCCTGTGCTTGGCTGCATGCTCTGCAAGTAGCCTTGTGGATGCAGAGGGTATTAAAAAAACTGCTGAAAAGTGCTGCAGCTACAGCAGCAAACAATAAATTAAACTGACCTCTCCTTCACCAGTACCCATGGATTTCACAGTGCTTAGCTGTCTATGACTTAACCATCAGAGAGCATACACTGTATGGTGAGAGATGCTTTAGATGGCCGAGGCCTGTGATCAGCAAAGCAGGTGTCTATATTTTTTCAGAGTTAGAGGCTGTGAAACCTGTGAAGCACCGGTAAGAACAGTATAAAGGAAAGAGTGATTCTCAGCTGTGTTTGGTGTCTGCCACTGACTTTTACAGCATTATAGCAGCTTATTTTACTATATTTCCTATCCAGGGAAGTGGGTCCAAAGCTTGTTTGATTTGGGGGGGTCTTAGAACCTCTCCAGTTGAAATGTGGATCCATTTAGCCTTTTTTCCAGGTATAGATTTCCTATTGCTTGGAAGCACTCCTTGGTTTGCCAGAGGATCTGCTGACCATGTTCTGAAAGAGCTGCTTTGATGTCTTGAGTATGGCTGAAGTTTTACTAAGATGTGCAGTGCTTGATCTTCCAGTGATCCTCAGACAGCTCAACTGAAATAAAACAAGCTAAAAACCAGGGAAGAGCCTGATATGCAGTATTCCCTCACTGGACGTAATGCTTTGCATCAGTTCCATCCAGTTCCCCTTTCACTTTGAGAATATGCCACTGAAGTGAAGGAATTGGCTGAACATCTTTGTTGCTGTATCCAGCATCTACACAGTATTGTTTTACACAGATCAGTGAACTAATAGATGTGGAAAAGCAATTCTTTGGTATTTAATCCGTGTCTGAATATTTCCAGAGGCTAGGATAATCTAAAGTTGAAATCACTGGAGTGATGCTCAGGAGTCAGGCTGTTGCAGGCTTTTCCTTAATGCTTGCAACAACCTTAGTCTGCTCAGTTTGCACTGAAAAGACATGGCAATGCCTGTCCGTTCACCCATTTTCTGCTTCAGCATCTTCACTGACACAGGATGTATTTCCTTCATCATCTCCTCATGGTCCTTCATGAGATCTGTTCATGTACTGGGAAATCCTTCAAGCATGGAGCTTCTGCAAAAGCTCTGGCTACTTTTGTCCCATCTCCAGTTGCTATTGAAATTCATATTAAAGATATGCCTTATCTCTATGACTATCCATGGAGAACTATGTATTTTGGGAAGTTAGTTCTTCAACTACCTTTTATTAATTGCAGTAGGCACCCTTGTGTTTCTAATGGAGTGATTTCTATTTAAATACACTATGTCATATGCCATATGCTGCTCTAGACTCTTTGAACTGTCAAACATTTGATTCTGAGCCACAAAACGATGGGGTGAGCACACAGATGGGTTGTCACATAAAGAAGTCTGATGGCATGTGATAACACTCAGGCTTTTTTATATCTTTTCCTCCCATAGAGCTTATAATATACAAGCAGTGATCATGGCTTGCCAAACAAAAATGAGCTGACAGTCAAACTCCAGCGTGTTTCTAGAGTTCTTCAAGCATTTCAGTTCCACTGTGCAGATTCACTCTGTCTTTAACTGGACCATGTCATATCTTTTTTGGAACAGTAAGTGTCAATCATTTTGTTGTGTGGCAAACTCTGGGAGGAATGAAGTAGACATTCACCAAAGCTAGCCCTGAGTGGTCTAGCTCTGTGGTAGGAATTGAGGAAGATCAGGGCCATTTTGAAGCAGCAACTTGCTTCCATAGAAATAACTTCCTTTTAAGGTAGACCATACAAGTTTACATTCAGGAGCAAGACTATTTTTCCTTTAATCTTCTCTTCTTCCCTAACATTCAGGTCATTTCCCATACAAAAAGGCAGAATTCATGACAGAAATCAAGACAAATGCATCTTAAGGGCAGAAGGAGGTCAGAAGGATAGAAGATCCGGGATAAAATAAAGTGTAGATAACTTTGGGCTGGATTCAATTACAGATTCATACACTTTTAAAAGGTGTTTACAATACAGATATTTTCCCTTGAGGCAGGTTTCCAAGCTCACATTAAGATCAATAGATATCTAGGGGGAAACTCATTAGCCTAAATCTAGATGCTTTGCTCTGTTAGAGATACCCTAGGGTCTGCAGGACCTCTTAGTGGGCTAGGACAGAGGACTTAGGGGAAACTTGCACTGCTCTGGAGAGGCAGCTAGAGCAGAGCACAAGCAAGATACTGAGAAGCACTTAAACTGACTGAAGGTAACATGTTTGGGTGGCTAAATCCCACTCTGAGTCTGTACTGCCCAAGGAGCACAATTCAGTCACTGAGCTACAAGTGTCTAGTGCCATTTGAGATGTCCTTATCTATCCCACCTCCAGCTGCTAGTCCAGGAACATCTGGCTTTCCTTATTGGCCCTGTGTCATGTTTGCAAGACCCACGTGGATGTCTTTGCTGTCTTAGAGTTAGGCGAAATTAGATGTGTCCTACTTATAGACCTATGTTTATGTATTCTGTAGGATGAGGAGAATATCCTCTAAACCGCATTAATTGTACTGATAAGGGTCTCAATTCAATTGCTGCTGTAGAGGCATCTCCATAGGTTTGATATGCCCTGTGCAATCTGAGGCACCTAGAAAGGAAGACCTATGCTGTTCTGGAACTGGAGCAGGTCTCGAGGTGGGTTACCCAGCTGAAATGCAAGCAGTCCTATGTGACTGCACGTCACTTGAGCCCCACCTGCCTTAAGGTGAGGTGCCTGAATGACGGCAAAAGAGATTCCTAATGCCTTTCCTGCCGGAAGGGATGTTGAGAGGTCATATAATTTCTACTTAAAGCAGGACCAGTCCTGAATCACGACTGTGGTAACTTTCATGCCTCCAAGTATCCACTTAAACAAACAAAAGCAGCCAGGTCTGCCTTATCCAGGCAGCTAGGTGTTGTGCCTTGTGTCTAAACACTGGAGGATTCACAGTCTTGGTACTCCTCTGCTTACCTCATCCATGGGCACATAACCAGTACATATTGCAAGAAGCCCAAAGGAGACAACCTGGTCATGCTCAGCCTCTCATACCCAGTTGTCCACACCCAACACTCATGGTTGGGAGAAACAGGCATGGACAAAACCTTCTTTTTTTTTTTTTCCTTATTTGAACGTTGGTCTCTCATATGCTGGAATCTGTGGAGCCTCTATCTGAAGGACATGCTTTATACTTAGTACCAAATACTTGTATTGTCATTGGCTGAGAGTATGAAAAAGTAAGAGGAACTATGTTATCTGGTGGTAAGGGAATCAGCCTAAGGTCTCTGCTTCAGTGAGTATTCATTCTTTAATCAATTGGTACATCCTCGAGCTACCCTCCACCTTGTCTCTGTGGCCAGGCTTATAACCATAGCAAATAAGATATAAGCTGCATGGGCAGGTACCTGTTTTCTTGGATTTCTCTAAATCCCCTTGCATGTGAATGGTGCTGTATAATAACTGGTAATAAAGGAGTTTTCAATGAAATATCCAGCTACACACTTTAATTCGACTAGTTCTCAAAGATCGCATTACTTCTCCCACTGCATACATGAAATAGGATTAAACTTTTGGATTCCTTAACAGCTGGTGCCAAGCCTGGTTACTGCTGCTTTATAAAATCTAGTTACCAGAAGTACTTTCAGGAGTGATTTTTGGTGGTTGGAACTGGTGGGAGTTGCAGCCTCCTGGAACCCCCCCTGCACCAGTACCTCTTTTGCAGGACTTTGAAATTGGTGCTGGATCTTTCCTTTCCACAGCAGCAGCTGCCATGGCCCTGTCACTTGGTCCTTTTACCAAATGGCTAATTCTCTTACATTTAATAGCAACTCTATGTTTGATTTCTGCACTCTTCCTACCTCACTGTTTCTTTTGGGTTTCTCCCAGCTCCCATCCTCATTTTCTGAAGACTTCAGTATTGTTTTGAAAATGCCCAGGGCCAAATAGAGCAGACAAAGACACTGGCTTTTGGATAGTAATTGAGCATTTTTGGGTGGGGAGATTTCTGCTCTGTGCCTGAAGCATCTCTGTAGTAATGAGCGGACTGCCTTTGATCAAAGGAAAATCAAAGCAAAGTGATGCTTCATCTGCTAGAAAACTCCCATCTGCACCCTCTACTGTCCCATCCCTGAAGTCAAGAAGAAAGCGAGAGCAGGTGACTCTTCCTTGACACAGCACCTCACCATGCTGGATGCTGGCAGGAATTTGTTATGCCTTTTTTAGGCTTCCTCTGCCACTGACCTGGCTTTCAGAGACCTCTGGGAAGCAGCAGCAGGCAGGTGGCAGCTCTTCTCTGTGGTGGTTCAATGAGGTTCGGAGTCGAGCAGCTGCCAGGCAGTGAGCACTTATGGTGTGGAACAACCCAAAACAACAGAAAAAGTCTTATTTGAAGGACAGGGTTTGACAAGCAGAAGGAGAAGAGCTAAGCAAAGCCAAAAGCATTGAATTAAAACTTGGCAACCAGAACCATTTGAGAAAGGGTGGTGGGGTTTTGCCCTTGCCTGAAAACCCATGAGTACTATTTCCATCACACTCAAGATGAAACAGTATTACTGGCACGGCATAAGTGATTTCTCTATCTGTGTGCCCCCAGGGACCCCTGCCTGGACACTCAAACAATGCAGTCCCTTATTGTCTTCATCCACATTATAGGCAATTGCACCCTTTCTCAAATGACGTACTTTCAGTTCAGCCTCATAAAGGAACCAGCCACATGCCCCAGGTTCAGTGACTCCTAACTTGACTGAGGACTAATGTCCAAAGTGTTGATGTCATGTTTAAACCTAATAAAAGCCCAGGTTAGGTACAAGCGAGGAATGGAAGGAACCAATGTGATAACATTTCTCTAATGGAGGAATAACAGAGAAACCAAAGGACCAAGTGATGATGTCAAGAGAAGCAGTAGGAGTGTGACCTTAAAGATGGGAAGCTTCTGGCTGAACAGCTGGGAGCTGCCAGCAGAAAGACATTGTCCCCTGCTGAATAACTTGTGGCTGGATTCTGGCAGGGATGGGAGCTAGGCCCCCTGCAGCTGTCACAGCCCCAGGCTCCCCTTTTTATTTTATATTTATTTATTTTATGTGCTTGTCCTTGGCTCTGGAGTTTGTTGGAACCTACTCTGACCCTCTTCTATCACTCTGCAATTCCTGGAGATTCCTTGAATACGGACTTCAGAAGCTGTGTCTGCTGAACTATTTCACATCACAGTTTTTAACCAATTCTTCTTTAACTCCATTGTTTGTTGGCTATGGTACATCTCAAAGAAGCACATAATCTTCATGTGCCAGCTCAATTTTACCTTTGTGCTGCAGGCTCCCTTTTATAGTGAGTAAATGCTTTAAAACCATTACAGCAAGGAGAGTTTTTAAATCATATGAATCAGTGAGTCAAAGTCCACGCTGCATCTAAAAATTGGTTTGGTTTTGTTTGTAGAGATTACTGTACCTTCAAGTGACAGATGGGAATGTGAAAACTTTCTATCATCCTTGAAGTTTGAGTCGGGCTAATAGAGAAAAAATTGTGAAAGGAAAAATCATCATTAAAATGGTCTTGAAAGGGATGACTTCCAAATTATTGTCTGTCAGCTTCTCCAGATGGTCTGAATATCTGTCAGATGAGCAGTATCCCTTAGAAATGCCTAAAAAAAAAAAAAAAAGCAAGGTTTCTTTTTGGCCAGGTCCGAAAATGAAAGGGTAAAAAGTAGAAGATGGAAGGAGAGAAAGGAGGCAGATATTTTGAAGAACATTTTTCTCACTAAAAAGTGACTGTACAGAAGGCAGCACTGGGTTCTGGTTTTATTCTCTCTCTGCGGTACATATCTCAAGCCTGACACATTCCTTTTCATTTTCTAGGTGGAAATACAAATTGGATTTTCACAATGACACTGGGTTTCTTCCTGCTTGAGAAGCTTCCCAAGTCCCACTTCTCTCCCACACTACAGCAGTGCAAACCCTCTCTAGCTGCTGGACAAAGAGGCCTTTTAGGGTGCTCTGGCAGTCTCTTTCACTGCATTCACAGAATCATAGATTCACAGAATGATATGGTATTGGAAGTGACCTCTGGAGATCATCTAGTCCAACCCCCCTGCCAAAGCAGATCCTCCTAAAACAGGTTGCACAGGAACGTGTCCAGGCGGGTTTGGAATGTCTCCAGAGATGGAGGCTTCAGCACCTCTCTGGGCAGCCTGTTCCAGTGCTCTGCTACCTGCAAAGGGATGAAGTTCCTCCTCATGTTTAGATGGAACTTTTTATGTTCAAGTTTGTGCCCATTCTCTCTTGTCCTCTCACTGGGCACCACTGAAAAAAGACTGGCCCCTTTCTCTTGGCACCCATCCTTTATATAGACATTGATCAGATTCCCCCCCAGCCTTCTCTTCTCCAGTCTAAAAAGACCTAGGTCTCTTAGTCTTTCCTCACAAAAGAGATGCTCTAGGCTCCTAATCATCTTTGTGGTCCTCTGCTGTATCCTCTCCATCAGATCCGTCTTTCTTGAACTGGGGAACCCAGTTCACAGGGTATAACTGTGACTGAAGCTAAGAATATAGAAAAAATGAATGCAATTTCCAATGACTATCTAGAAGACTCTTAAAAGGCTTGCAATCAAGGAAAGACACCATTGGTTTAGTTCCCATTTTAAAATGCATTTTCTAGTGGCAAAACTCTGAGGCTGAATCCAAAGCCAAGTGCCTCATTGTCATGGTTTAGGCCAGGAGGCTCATTTGCTGCCATCACTACCTCTCTTTATTGATCAAACTGATGGCTTTCCCCATCAGGTTTATCATGAGTCGTGTGTTTTAAGTTTACCCTATGCAAGGGAGAAAGAAGGACACTGGGGGTGGTTTGGCTTTATTTCACAGGTTGTTGAGGATGCAATGATCGTATGGGCTGACAACAAAACAAGGGTGAGCCATAAAGCATACTGTGACCTCAACAAGGGAGAGGAAGAGCTGAGTCTGAGGAAATCAGGACTTGCTAGCTACGAACTGTCAGGACAGTTAGAGACAATTAATTTATGGTGCGATGTCTACATGGGTTACTTAAAGGACCTCAAATCTCTGGGTGGAGGCTCCCGTTAGAGCCCCAGAAGCAGTCTGAGGACCACCCAGCACAGGGATTTGCAAGCTTCTGGTTTTGTGCATTGACTTTTGCCAATTGATCTTGGTCTTCCTGTGTGCAGTCATTTTGCCACAGGCAAATCTGGTTAATGTCTCTTGGTTTATTAATCCTTCTGTATTTGCTGTTTGAGACTTGCCTATATCCAAGCTATTCTTGGAGATATTAATAGCAGTTAATATTTTACCTCTTGGAGTAAGCTGATTGCTGCATGCCACAAATCATGTCTTTATCACATCAAAGATGAAACCTAAGTCTCTGCCAAGCCACTAATGTAATTACTGCCCCTTCCCTGCCGCCCTCCTGCTCAACAGCATCCACCATATGCAGAACCTGCTATATGCAATTATTTTCAATCACAAGCTCCACTCCAGACGGACAAGATCATCTTTCAAGTGCTAAGTGTTACTAAAATATGATCACGCATATTATCCACAAGCAAGAGTGACAAGGAAGGCAGTCTGGGATGGACAAAGATTACTCTGGGTAGTTTGCTATTGAGGCATCCTCCCTCTGACCCCCCCTGGTTTGTAGTTTTGCAACTTGTTGGTCTGAGCATCTCCTCCCTTAGTGCATAGGCTGGATTTTGCTCAGTTTTTGAAGGTATCCAGCTCTCAGCATGGAGTATGCAAAAAGCCTCGTGGCCTAATGGCTAAATGAGACCCTGTTAAATATTGAAGCCAAACATTTAATTCCAGCTTTGCTGCCTGCATTAAGCCAGCTCCATTGCTCTCTCCTGCGTGCATTGAGCCAGCCACAGCACTTGCAACAGCAGAGTTTTATGGATCCAGGCAAGGAGCCCATTTTATTCCCGAATGCAAAACTGCTCCAGAAGAGCTGGTCTCTGACAGTGCCAACACTTTCCCCCTGTACTCAGCACTGGTGAAGCCACACCTTGAGTATTGTGTCCAGTTCTGAGCACCTCAACTCAAGGGAGATGTCAAGGTGCTGGAGTGAGTGCAGAGGAGGACAACAAGGCTGGTGAAGGGCCTGGGGCATAAATCTTATGAGGAACGATTGAGGGAGCTGAGACTGTCTAGTTTGAGGAAGAGGAGGCTGAGGGGAGACCTCAGTGTTCTCTACAACTACTTGAAAGGACATTGTAGAGAAATTGGTGCTGGTCTCTTCTCACAGGTAATTAGTGATAGAATGAGAGGAAATGGCTGCAAGCTGCAGCAGGGTAGGTTTACACTGGACATTAGGAAAGAATTTTTCACAGAAAGAATGGTCAGTCATGGGAATCAGCTGCCCAGGGAGGTGGTGGAGTCACCATCCCTAAACATGTTTAAGAATAGATTAGATGTGGTGTTGAGGGACCTGGGCAGCCTTGTAGAGTAGGGCTGACGGTTGGATGATCCCAAGGGTCTCTTCCAACCAAAATGATTCTGCGATTCCACTGGTGCATGGCATGTCATCCAAAATAGCAGCCAAGTGCCACCACCAGCTCCTCTGCTGCCAGCTGGCGTCACGCCACTGACCAGCTCCCTCATACCTTGAAGCTACAGCCCCTTTTGTGAAGCTGCAGTTTATTTCCTTCCACTTTCTATTTCTTTTAATGACTGTAATGGATAATGGAAGATGACAGATAACAGCAATTACAACATGATGTGGGTTTTTTGGTTGTTTTCATTTTGTTGGGTTTTTTTACTTTCTTAAGAAATGTTATAGGCATCCTAAGCATTTTAGGCAGCTGTAAAGATGGGTGTGGTGTCTGGATAGCATAGCTGGCTAAATACAATAACTATAGGGCATGCCAGGATGTGACTCTTGAGCTGAACCAGTAACTGCTCTCTACTGAGGCTGCAATATTATGTTAAGGAATTCCACTGGGTTTGCAGCCCTTGGATTAACTTGGGACTTGAAATGCAGGTTGCAGCTGTTCAGCAGGATCTACATTATTTGTGATTAAACAAATTGGCTATGAGCATCTATGAATTATTAGCAGTAATAGTATGCTTTTGCAGGGTCTGATCCACACTTCTAGTTCTCTATGAAAAGGGATGGATTGATTTGAATGAAAGGAAAGGGCTGAAGGTCCAAGTCCAATTAACATCATGGGTTTTGAGGCACACACCACACTTTTAGTGCATTAAAAAAGGGAGCTGAATGCATAAAAAAAGGACAGATTGAGGGAGCTGGAGTTGTTCAGCCTGGAGAAAAGGAGGCTCTGGGGAGACCTAATAGCAGCCTTCCAGTACCTGAAGAGGGCCTACAGGAAGGCTGGGGAGGGTCTGTTTACTAAGGCCTGCAGTGACAGGGTGAGGAGTAATGGCTTCAAGCTGGAGAAGAGCAAATTTAGATTGGATATTAGGAATAAGTTCTTTACCATGAGGGTGGTGGACCACTGAATAGGTTGCTCAGGGAGGTGATTGAGGCCCCTTCCCTGGAGATATTCAAGGTGAGGCTCAACAAGGCCCTGGGCAACCTGCTCTAGTTGGGGGTGTCCCTGCTGACTGAGGGGAGGTCGGACTAGATGACCCTAGAGGTCCCTTCCAGCCTGCACCATTCTATGATTCCATGGTTCTAAATGCCAGTCCCCAACTTCACTGACCATGCAGACAGTGGAAGTATCAGCCCTGTGACTGTCATGCAAAATCCTGCTGAAAGCAGTGGGACAGATCCAGCACCATTAAATACACATATATACATAACTCAGGGCATAAAACAAAACTTGTGAAATATTTTCTTACTGACTAGCACCCCGCCCACAAGAAGTACTGGGGAACAGTGCTTTGCTGATAGACCTAAATCCACAACAGGCACGTACACATCAATGCAGGGAAATGTATGAAGGTGAATCAAAACTAGCAATACCAAAGGAGATGTCAAAACAACAGCTCTAAGGCTTGTGACCAGTTGGTACCTGTGACAAAATTAGTATTTATAGGTATAAGCCTTTTTGCTGGAGGAGAAAGAAGCCCCATGCTTCTAGCATCCCCCTTGATCTCTGGCAGGTTTTACGTTCACTGGACAGAGTGTGTGAGCTCACCCATGGCTGTTTACCTTGTCCTTCACCCATAAAGATGCTGCCACTTGTGTTTGGGGCCAACTCCCTTTCAACTCTGATAATTCCATGATTATGTGATTTTAATTGTTTTTATTCATTAATAACAACTGCAATTAGAATCACAGAATCATAGAATCATTTAGGTTAGAAAAGGCCCTTGGGATCATCAAGTCCAGCCATCAGTCCTATTTTACAAAGTTCTCCCCTACACCACACCTCTCAACACCACATCCAATCTACTCTTAAACACATTCAAGGGTGGTGACTCCACCACCTCCCTGGGCAGTTGATTCCAGTGCCTGACCACTCTTTCTGTGAAGAGTTTTTTCCTAATGTTCAGCGTAAACCTACCCTGCTGCAGCTTGCAGCCATTTCCTTTCATTCTATCACTAATTACCCATGAGAAGAGACCAGAACCAACCTCTTTACAATGTCTTTTCAAGTAGTTGTAGAGAGCAATGAGGTCTCCCCTCAGCCTCGTCTTCCTCAAACTAAACAGTTCCAGCTCCTTCAATAGCTCTTCATAAGATTTATCTTCCAGGCCCTGGAACATAAATCCAGGTAAAATTAGATCAAAGTTAGAGGCTGAGGCTTAATCCAGGCCAAGGCACATTTGTGTGAAGTATTTTAAAAACCCTGAGTAAGTCATAACCTAACCCCTGAAATTTATTTTGACTGAACCTGGGATTTGGACTTGCAGAGGTGGATGTACAGAAATAGAGAAGAGGGTGTGATAGGTGGATGAAGAGGTCTGGTTAAAGAAAGAAAGAAGTTGCCAAGGCTTGTGGCCACTGTATCCAGCATAGCAGCAGAGGCAGAAAGAGTGAACAGGTACACAGTGTTTGGAAGAGGGTGAACTGTGTTTGTTGAGTGACAGTGGAAAGTGCTGTGAGCAATATGCGTGGGAAAAAACCCAAACAACAACCTGTTACTGCAACAAAAACTAAAGGGAGCTGAAAACAAACAGCTCTCTGTGAATGCAATAGGCACTAGACACTCTTGCCACCTGAGGAGAGTAATTGGCAAGGGCTGAGTAAGAGCTTGTTCTGGGTTTGGAGGGGCAGCATTGTTATGCTAATAGTCCTTTCACTTGCCTGCAAGTGCTGCTGTTGTGTTCTCCTGGAAGAACTGGGCAGGCGGCTTTCCCAGGACCTGTTTGTGAGGAAGAGCTGGCTGCTATTTCAGCTGGTCCAATGCAGGCGGCTGCAAGCCTGCCTTCCCTCCTGTCTCCTGCAGACATCTCACTGCCTCTCGCAGTGGAGCCCTTTGAGCATTTGCGAGGTCTCCCAGAGAGAGGTTGGAGGACACAGGTTGATTTAATCCAGGCCTGCCAGGGTGGTTCATTTGTGGCCAGAGCAGCTTCTGAGCTGCCTGCCTGGGCTGGCAACAGGCAGGTCATGGGCATCATGGCCAGTGTGGGAAGGGGTCAGAACCACAACAGGACTGCCAGGGTCCACTGCTCTGTGAGGCTTTGTCTGGCATCTGGGTGCTCTTCCCCCCTTCCCCAGCCATTCTCATCATCAGTGATGATGTTCCTCCTTGTCCCATTGGGTCCTGCATCATCAGCCATGCTGTCAGAGCTTCACAGTGCCCTTCTTGCTTTAACAATTCAAGTGAGAATCAGTGGTTTTCTCAGAGAGTCTTAAGCTGTCTTTAATAAATGTAGACCCCATTTTGGCCAAAGTTCTCTTGTCTGAGAAACATACTTTCTGAGAATTTAATTAGAGGTGACTCTCATTTACATGGATTCCACCAGCTGCTGTTGGGTCTGCAGCCCTGGGGAAAAAAATCAGATGATACTGTGAAAGCCATTAGCAAGGACATTGGAAGCAACCATATCCAGGTCAGGAAATATTCTGAAAATACCTAGGATTCGTGTGTCCTTAATTGCTTTTCTCCCTTTACAGCTGTTGGGTGAAGGCACCATCTGAGAAGGGGCTGCCTCAGGGATTTCTTTTCCATTATGTGATGTAGTTTTAGAGACAGGAGCGGGCAGTAACTGCTCAGCAAGGAAAGGAAGAAGTAGACTTGAGTAGCAAGTAGAAATTTGAACTTAGCGGAGGAAGATCTAAGGAGCTAACATTTGGCCCAAAACAGGGGCAGCTGTGCTTGGGGGAGCTGCAAAGGAGTTGCTGACCTACTTTGCTAACAGCTAAGCTGTAAGGAGAAAGATGGGATACCATTTCTTCAGTTCAGTGCCTGTTCAGCTGTGTCTTTGACCAAATCAAGAACATAAGAAGCTGATTTCTGTGTCAAAAATGTGAGAAGCCTAGGTATCTTGAGGACAGGACCCAGTAGAAATGCACTGCTAGCTCCAGACCCTGAGTTCAGGACTCCTGTTAATGCGCTGTGACCTCCACAGTGCTTCTGTTCCCACAACCAGGGCTTGCTTCTCTAAGAGCACAACAGCAGAAGTGCTTTGCCAGGGAGCACATTGTCCTTATTGTCGAGAGAGGAAAAGTGACGTGGTATGAGATCAAGGGACTTGCCCAAAGTCAACATGTGACAGCTGGAGAGCTTGAAACCTTGTCCCAGTCCTGTGCTTTACCTAACAGGTAAAAGACACCACTGTAAACCCACACTACAAATTTTTGGGGTTATGCTTGCCTTTATAGCCTGTGCAGCGAGAGGTGTGCCCAGCCCTGTATCTACGTAGTGATTAGTTTCCAGTTTTGCAAATAAGACCTGACACGAAGGAGGTAACATTTAAATGCTGTAGCATACATTGAAGTGTTCTCTCTAGGCTGTGCCGTCCATGTAAGAAGCTTTGCCAGCTACACCCGCTTTTTGGCAGCTGCTGCAGTGACAGCTGAGAACACAATATGATAAAAATGCCACTTCTGCAAAATAATCATGGCCCATTGGGTGATTCCCAGCAAGACCTTGTGAAGGGAAAGTCTTAGCCAAAACACATCTGTTTGGGGCAGCATGAGGGCTGGAGAAAGCAAAGCATATTTTGAATGTTAAGTCAAGCCTGATAATAAGTAAATGTTTCAAGAGCTCAGTGTTTTTAGCTGAAATGATTCGAGAAAACTTCATGGAGCGTATACCTGTGGTATGAATGGATCGGGTGATACAAGACCGTTCTTTCCTGGCTTTTGAAAGGGTGAAAAACAAAGGAAAATGAAAACGGAATAGCACAACTGTCAGTTTACTTTTCCTGCTAGAACCTTGATAGACTGTGGTTGATTGTTGTTTTAATTAATCAGAAGCAATCAGCTTGTAAATGCTGTCATTAACACAGCTTCTATTTAAGCCCATGTTGAGTTTTCCAAACAGCGTATGTAGCAGTTCTGCAGAGTAGAGGGAAATCTAAAAGCTCTTGGGTAGATGTTTGAGAAGCTGGGGCTGGCTCCAGCCATAAAACAGCGTGGCAGAATGTAGTAGTAGAAATCCAAATGATTTTCTACTGGTTTTAGAAGAAGAGATGTTTCTTTTTTCTCTGAGATTCCCAGATGACAATTTGACGCTTTGATTCTCAAGTGGCAGCCTATGTTTAAGCTAACGACAATTGCTTGTATAAACTTATATTTTCTTTTCTCTCTGTAGGTTTGTTGATTGGCTCTGGTTGTGCCCTCTATCCTCTTGGCTGGGACAGTGAAGAAGTCAGACAAACCTGTGGTAACCTTTCCAACCAGTTTGAATTGGGTGAGTAATCATCAGAGCGTCTCAACCATATTCAACTTTTCTCTGTTGTCCAGAAAAGCAAATGAGGACATGAGCACAGGCTTGGAGAAGCAACCCATAACCCAGTTGTGTGTGGTAGGGTATTCATATTGCATCACTCTGGTATGGTGCTGAGGCATCTGTACATCTGTACATATACCTGTACATCTGTACATATACATTTAAGACATCAGATCTAAGAGTCTTGCAACACAGGAGCTAACACTCCTGGAGATCTTGACAGAGTAGGCAGAGGCATCACAGCATGGGTGAGGGTAATTCACAAGGAGTGCAATTAGCTCTCTTTGAAGTCTGATGTGTTTATGGCCTTCTAAAAGCCTAAAGAGTATGGTTTTGGTTATTCACATCCTTGGGAAGTTGGTAAATAGCACTTCTCTCTCTGTCAGCCTTTCCCAAACAAGCCACTGTTTGTAATGAACTCAGAAGGAGAGCCAGGGATGTGGCCAAGCCAGGCTCACACACACGTGGTCCAGTGTGGGCCACCTCTGGAGAGCTCATTGGGCTGGCAGAAAACAAGGGCCCAGCAGGGACCTAAGGATTAAGCAATGTGGCTAATCAGGACCTGATGTTTGCATCCATATCCATCTCATTGTTTAGTTAGAAGGATCAATGCAGCTGCTGATACCCTACTTTATAATTCTCTTTGATCCTGTGTCACTGGAGGAAGAGGCGGGTCTGCAATCCTTCTGAAGGAGCAGGAAAGACTGAGCACCCCAACCCTCCGCAGGCTCTCATTCTCAAGCATGGGCACACACAGGTCCCCATTTCCAGCCTCTGCAAGCAAAACTTAACTCCACATTTCCAGCCTCTGCAAGGAAAACTAAACTCCACAGTTTGTGTTGGAAACCCTTTCCGTAGCTCCATGTGCGGAGCTTGTGATTTCCTGGCAGTAATCCCAGTGCAAAGAAAAGTGGATGAAAATGGTCTCCTAGGGTTAAAAACAAACCTGCTGCATTATCTTTTGATTTAACACTGATATTTCTGTCAGGCTTCAGGAGCAAGGAGTTTTGTTTCTATCTCAGAGGTGTTTCTTCTGAAGGTATGCAAATCAATTGAGGTTGAAAGGTAAAATAATACTGCTTTGAGAGAGTTCCAGGTCACCCTCCCTTTTACCATTCCTGTAGTGTTTTGGAGTGCCTTTGATCTGGCTTGGGACCAGAAATTCCTATTTCCAATATCAGCACCCATCTCCACCGCTGTCACTGACATTGTTATCAGCAGCCGCTTACAGTGTTGCCCAGGGGACGTGTTATTCTGAACTCCAATATCCTTCTGCGCTGTGGATACCCTCGCTGGGGCAGGATGATGCCTGCTCTTTCATGCCAAGCATGTGAGTGGCTCTGCTCCGCGATTCCTGCTTGTGCCTCCTGACAGCCTGCTGGTTCCCAAGCTTCCACCGTTGATCTCCCTAGAGACTTGTTACCTCTCCAGGTTATTTCTCTGCATGCCCACAAGAAGGTGGGTGTTGAGCCAGCGTGAGCTCTTTAAAGGCAGCATTTAGGCAGTAACAAAATGTGACTTTAACCACAGTTGTGCCCGCATCAGAGCAGAGTCTCTGAGACCACCATTGCCATCTTACTCTTGACTCATGAGTCAGATATCTGTGTAAACTGAATCACTCTGCTGTTAATGAGGAAACCCATGTGAAAGATTTCAGCTGACAGCTCTCCTTCCAGGTACATAAAAGGACCATAAGATATATTACGTTAACTATGAAGACATGTACTCTTCCTGTGTTTTCTGGACACGGAGCACTCAGGGCATGTGATATGCACGCCTAGACTTGACAGGAGTGCTGGTTTCACTGATCTGCTGCAATCGTATGTTAACACATTCATTAACAGATTATAATGACAGCTGAAATTTGCTGTAGTGATTTCCGCCAGGCAGCTCTGCCACTGAACATCTCTTTTCCACATACGTTGGCAGTGAATTGAAATGCCTAGCTAGGACTTTTTTTTTTCACTTAATTTCAGCGCCTGGATGATGCTGAAAAGTCATCTTTAAAGAAGAGTTAGCAAAGTCATCTGTAAAGAAGAGGTACTGTCCGAGGACCGTTTAATAACCACACCACTTATCGTCTTACATAAATACCTCTTGCTTGGTGATAACCCAAACTGTCTAATCTTTTCTGAATCATTAGAGACTGGCTTGCTCATTATAGCCTACAGGCCCAAAATGATATTTCAAAGACTTAATCTCACTAAGTCTCAAGACAAATTTAAGTAATTATTGCTTTCATTTGAATATTTAATTTGATTAAGCTGCAATTATATGCTTTCTCTTCTTGAGCCCATGAAATGAGTTGTCTCAGGAACCACATAAATACATGCTGCATTCAAAAGTTGCCCTCAGAAAAGCTGAGCTGCCATGAGCCCTGCACCGGTTTGCTGGTGGGTGAAATTGTGATGGTGGTGGGCGTGCTGGTCCTGCACCTCCTGCTGCTGTGGGTGCTAGCAGGGATGGCACTGAAAGCCTAATTCAGAGAGAAGGGTGTCCAAAGGGATGCTCATGAGCCAGACAGCATTCAGCCTCCTCTGACAGTGGCAGAGCAACTGTTGCAGCTTGGGCCATGGGAAGCACATACTTGTGGTTAGAGAAGGAGCATCAAAGCACACCAGGTTTGAGCACAGTGCCAGCAAAGGTGGAGGTTCAGCAGTGAGTGAGATTCATTCCAGGCTTGCAAAAGCTGAGGAGAAAGGATGGCTAAGATTGGAGGTAGAAAAGATAACCCAGGAGCTGCAGGCTACATTATAGGAGGATGAGAGAGACGAGAGTCAGGAGCAGAGGAGGGACTGCAGGAACTCACTTAAGAAGCAGCTGAATTGTGCACTGTGAAATGTAATGTTAACCAGAAATATTCTAGAACTAGCAATTAAATGAAAATTTTTGCTTACCAAAACAAGACAAACCCTCAACCCCTGTAACATGGTCATAAACTAGACAGAATAAATAAATGGCAATGCTAAGAATCCATAAAAAAGCCTAATCCTTAGTGGGTGTGCTAGATAAGGAGTGCTCCTTCATGTCTTCAGGCACTCTGAGAAAGCTTTGCACTAATAGGCACTCCAAGCAGTGCTGAGATAGCCCATATTGTGAAGAGGGGACCCCCTCCCTCCACCCCTGCCATACACACACATTTCTGTGTACATTCCAAAGCAATATTTTTAAAGGCTACAGGAAAAATAACCATGCCTTTAATTTATGTGTAAGTGGATTTGGTATCCTTTTCTAGAAAACCTGAGCTGACATTGTGAAATGCCCAGCAGTTTGCTGCTGTCTTTAAAATTGGATATTTATTTGGTTTTTATTAAGTGAACTATGTCCAAAGGGTTTACTTAAACATTTATGTATTTAATTGGGCTAATTTTTTTCAATTCAATGAAAGTGTTTGTACAACTCAGTCTCTACAAAGAGGAGTCATTCTTCAACTGAAGATACCCTGCCAAGGACAACCCCATTTGTTGATTAAATTGCATTCAATAGATGAGCTGGTTTGCTAATGAGCATGGTGAGTAACCTCCACAAACAGACAGACAGAGAGACTGGTGCAGTCTCTCTGGTGCAGTAGAAGGGCCTGCAGTCTGTTCTCCTCCGGCAATCTGTTTTTGCCATCATGAAAACAAGCACAGTGACAAATTAGGGCTGTGACAAATGACCTCTGGCAAATCTCGTTGAGGGGTTAAGGCCATGACAGGTCTCTGCAGTGTTCCTTGCTTGTGGTTCCCAGCTCCCTGGCAATCAGCAGGATCTGTATGGAGGTCTTGGGCCCCTGCTCTGTGTTGTGGCATCCCATCTCAGATTATGGATGGAGCAGGGTTCCCACAAGAACACCAGACTATGAAACGGAACAATCTTCTGCTGCTATTTTTAGGTGGTAACTCCTAGAAGTAGGGCCAATAGTAATAACCAGGGAGAAAGAGAATGGTGGCAAGAGAAAAGAGCTGCTTATGTTTTAAACTAGTGCAGTTGTTCCCCCAATGACCAAGTCAAAGTCCTTAGTCTAATTAGGGCTGGTGTCTGAGGTGGAGACTGGAGTTCTCAGAGGGATTGCCTTTCACTTTTACCAAATGTCTGAGGATGGATCAAAATCCTCTTAATCTCTTGTCACTGCACAGGCTGTTCTTGATATGCTGCATTACTTGCACCCTGGACCCATTCAGGACACCACTGACGTGGTGTAGCACTACAGAGCTGCTGACTGAAGTATGAAAGTGAGTCAGATCTACACAATCCCATGGCCTGCAAAAGGAATTAGCAGGCAATTTCCCAAAAGCAAGCGTCTTTAGAGCGTATCATATAGCACACGTTCAGTTTTGCTGAGCTAGAGGCACTAATATAATTTTGTTTTCATTTCTAAATGTACCGCATAATAATAACAGCTGAAAAATGAGGGCTTTAGCAGGAAATCATTAAAGTGAGGGACACTGCATTAAGATGAGAGTATGCATTAAAGTGAAGACTGCATCAGACATTTGCAAAAACTTCCACACTTTGCAAAACTTAAACTATGTGAAGAAATCTTCCGAACTTGCCTACCTTTTTTAAAGGACAATGTGAGTGTATACCTGTGAACACATTAGTATTTGTTTCGAATGTCTAAACTCAAGAGGAGACTTCATTTTAGGCCACTGATTCCCCTAGGTGTGCACACAGAGACTGCTCAGTTGTTGTTGTATGCTAATTCCTGTTGTAGTGCATGCAGAGGCTGCTAAATCCCACAGACGGTCCTGGAGAGGACAGGGGATGCTCAGTTTATTTCACAAAATCGAGCCTCAGTTAGCACCTGGTGAAACAGCACAGCAAGACCAAAACCAAAGAGCCCAAACAGCAAAATGGTTATCTAGAGTAAGATTCATTTATCTACACATAAAAGACTCATGCCATTAGAGGTGCCCTAGAAAATTTCATCTGGCCTGCAGCTGCCTCTTCCCTGACACCAGATGTATGAAATGGCATTAAGTACTTACCTTGTCAGCTGGGCAAAGAATCATAGAACACAGAATGGTTTATGTTGGAAGACACTTTAAAAGTAATTGAGTTCCAATCCCCCTGCTGTGGGCAGGGACACCTCCCACTAGAGCAGGTTGCTCAAAGCCCCATCCAGCCTGGCCTTGAACACTTCCAGGGATGGGGCATCCATAACTTCCCTGGGCAACCTGTTCCAGTGCCTCACCACCCTCACAGGAAAGAATTTCTTCCTGATGGCTAGCCTAAATCTCCCCTCTTTCAGTTTAAAACCGTTACCCTTCATCCTGCTGCTACAGTCCCTGACAAAGAGTCCCTCCCAAAATGAAGACACTAAATTTAAGAAAAACTCAAATTTTTAAGTTTAATTACTTAGAAAAAAACCTTGTGTTCTTTTGAGGAAGTATGGTGTGTTTGGGCAGTCAGGGCTTGGCCTGGCCAGTCAGGGCTTAGCCTGGATGGTCAATGCTCTTGAATTTTTTATGTCCTCCCCCTTTTTGTGAGAGATTACCTTATATGTCATGTATTTCCTATGTAGGACCTACTTTTTTATTCTGCTGGGTTCTGCTAAGAAGCATCCTACAAGCATGGCTTGGTGTTTGTTGCATTTAACTACCTTCAGTGCCCATCTTTGAGTTTCTTTGCTAGGAACGGCGATGAAAATCACAGGTCTGGCAGCAAGGGCTGACATGGCTCAGCTGTGGCCATTGGCACGCTGTGCTCTGCCTGCTCAAAATACATTCTGTGCTTGCTTGAGTTCATGCCATCCTTGCAAGGCTGGCAATAGTGTCGTTCCCTCCCCCCCCCCATTTCTTCTGCAGGTCCTCCTAGATCCTCGCCAGTTGTTTCATGTTCTCTGGCTGTCATGCTCCATCACTACCTGTCAAGCACAAAGATGTCCAAGGTCTGGGGGCCCAGCTGCAGCAGCAACCAAAGCAGATGGCTCCAAATGCACACCTTTGCTTGACCTCTGTGGTGCTCCATCCATCAGTGAACCATGGTGAAAGTGCTTTTCTGGCCCAACTGGCTGTCTGGAATGCAACTTAAAAGGCTGGCTCCCATCCTGAACTAAACAAGCAGCTGAATTGTGCTTGAAAACTCTCAGAAAATTCTCTTTTGAGGGATATTTGTTTCCAAAGATCATAATTATTAAGGTTCCCCTTTGCCACTTTTAGAGGGCCTGAAATATCTTAAAGAGGACTGTTGACTTGATAATTACATTTCCTGGAGAAATATTACAGTAAATGATCTTTAAAGCACTTTAAAAGCAAACAGTGCAGTTACTAAAACAACAACATAAAAACCCCACAGAAAGCAGTGAATATAAAAAGGCTTTGTCAACTAGTTAATTGGCCTTAGGTGGCATCATTTCAGCATCTGGCTGAGTGTTGACATACAGTGCCAAAACGATCAAGAAAAGGATTTAAAGGGTAGGACAACTTATTAGAATCCTATTAAAGGCAAGGACTTCAAAGCTGTATTTTTCTGTGAGCAATTTATCTGACAAAACCAGGGTTTTTTTGGTTTGCAGAAACAGCTCAGAGATTTTACTAGTACTGTTTATTTTTGACTGGGGCTCAGCACAATCTTTACGAGCGTACCTGAGCTGCAGCTGCCGACTTCTTAGATAAATGAATGAGTCAGCCTACGTGCTAGTAAAGAGTGTTTCATCAAGAAACATTTCCTCTTTAGTGCTACTTGGGTAACTTCCATTCTCAAATCTTTGTAAGCCTTTGGTGATTATATCAAGGTCCCCATATGTTCTCTCCAACATAAAACACTTAACTTTGTTGCCGGAGTTAGAACATGGTTATGCAAGGATCCTCTGTAGTCAATGGAGATATGTAGCAGCAGCCAGAAAGGAACTCAGACCATCTGAGAGCTAGTACCCGGTGCTTTTTATTACTCAGAAAGGGCAAGTTAACAGGTTGTGTGGAATCCCTTCTTAGCTAAAGGGAGAAAAATAGGCGCTACCAGAGCAGGGCTCACCTGCTGTACTTTAGATATCTACCTTAAGATGAAATGCAATGCACTTACATAAGCGACTTTATCTCTTCATTGTCTCCAGAGGGAGTCTGGGGGACTGGTCCAGTGTGGGTCTCTGCACTGTGGATGTCCAAAGGGAGGTGAAATTAATTTCAGTTCCTCCAATAGATGAGCTTTCTGCTGACTTCTTCCAGGAGGCTGAGAGAACTCTTCCTTAGGAGGATGTAAGCTATTTGATCCTGGGAATTTGAGCAGTGTAATTGACACAAGGTATTGGTTTCTCCTTCATTGTTCCATGATAAATGTACATGTGCAGTAAATTTGAGGTTTGATTAAATGATGTGATACTCCAAAGAAGGGAGGTCTTGGTCATATGAGAGGGTGTTTGAGTGCAGCAGAACTGAACAATTTTAAGTGGACACTTCTCTTTCCACTTTTTTACACTGCTGAACTTTATGAGATTTTATACATTTAATTGCAGACCAAAATACCCAAACATTTTCTTTGACCAATTATAAGTAACCAAAATAGCTTGATCTCTGCATGCATAAGAAATCACATATTTTTAAAAAAGAGCAAGGCATTGGTGGAAGTCATATCCGTGCAACAGACAAAGAAGCCAGCTTCACAAAATTCATTATTTTGTATCAAGCAGTTTGTTTGGCTGCAGTTTTACCTAATATAGTGTTCTTTTTTTTTTGTTTCACATAACTACTTTAATCCTTTCTGGATGCATTCCAAGTTTTAACTTCTTTTCCTGCTTTGTAGCCAATTTCACATGACGGTTTTTCATTGTAGCCGTGTCAAGAAAAAAGTCTTCAGCTATTTAATTTATCTTGGCTTTGTTTCAAAATAATTGTGCCTTCTTATTAATTAGCTGATTATCTTTTACATTCATTTGTGGATTTCATATCTCCAAATCCCTGTATATCCCTTAACACCACACTCCTTACTTTTTTCTCTGAATACTTTTCCAACACCCTGATTGATTACATAAATTCACATTCCCTGTAGTACCAGACTCTTGTGTGAGGCTGTTAATTAGAGTTCCTGCACCACTTTTTGGAAGCAAGAATTATAGTTTTTATTTTTGAAGTTATATAATTTGTATTCTTCCTCTGATTCTGGAATCTTCTTTTCCTTCATCTTGGAAAATAGGCTGTACTTAAGGTTAAATTATTAGAGTTTGCCAAATACTCCAGGCTGCAAGCCCAGGAAAGTCTTAACATTAACAGTAAAGAAGGTACAAATATTTAAGATACTGTCTTGCATTTAACAGGTTTGCAACCAAGACACTTTCATATTCTGGATAATTTTTCATAAGTGTCAATTATTGGTTATTTTAAATGAAAAACATATGCTATTTCCTGGACCTTGATAACTATATTTGATAATTATTTATAAGAAATAATGAGTAGAAATCCTGGTAAAATTATGTTTCAGCAGCTGTATCCTGGCACAGCTCCACAGTAGATCAAGTATCTGCAGATTTTCTGTTGCCAAATTTCACTCGCTCCCAAATTCGTCTTAATCTTTATTTGCCTTGTATATTGAAGAGGAGGGGGGGAGCCAGGGGACACATAGCTTGGCCTTGAAGATCACATTAGAAATCAGGAAAAGATATGGAAGTGTTTTTAATAAGCACATTCATCACTGCAAAAATACCCTTCCCCATTCTTAGATTTCTTTCACTTTAGCAAATATTGTCTTTATGTTCTGCGGGACTCTTTTTTCTGCTGAATCTTCTTTTGATAGTGTCCTCACTCACCTTGCTTTTGTCCCTTATCCTCAGGGGCTGGATTTCTTTTAATCCTTTTACAAAAGAGAGGAGTGCAGTGTTTCCACTCTTCCTTTCTTTTATTTGCTTGGAAAATGACCATCCAGCCTTATGTAGCTGCAAGGTCTGTTATTCTACGATTTCAGAGTTCATCCTGACACTCTCTCTTTGCCAGACCCAGTAAAACAAATGTGAAAACAAAGTTCTTAATGTCTGGCTACAAATTTATGTGAGCCAACTTGGACAATCCTGCTTCACTGAGCAGCCAAGAGCTCCCATTATTTATGCTCTTGTTTACCAAAAAAAAAAA
>VZTM01025916.1:18159-47106 GCA_013400555.1 Jacana jacana | reverse complement strand
AAAAGGAAAACTAAAAAAGACCCTGAAATAAGAAAATGCTGAAGCCACAGCTTCTCCCCCCATACTGACGTGACAGGTAAAGACTGATTTGTTAAAAGCAACACCAGTTCTGTGCAGAGAAGGAAGCTGCTGTAATGTATGTCATCTCTACCAGCATGTCATCTCTACCAGCTAGGAGACTAATTCAGCTGCTGGGGAATTTACTTTGGCATGAAACCAGATCCAGCCCATCTTATGAGCAAGAACGTGTACACATTCTTGCATGCATCTCCATGCTCTCAATAGGTTGGCACACTTGTACCTGTATATATATATGTATGTATATGTGTTCCTATGCTTTTGTGCTTTTGTGCCTTTGTGAAAATTGACATGGTTGCACTAACTTTTTCAATTCCATCAAAAAATCAGGTGGTCTGCCTCATCATTTTAAAGGTTTGACATTAAAAACATGGGAAACTGCAGTGCAGCATTTCTAATCTTTAATGGGATGGGGTCCATGAAGGCAAGCTGCTCTACTTGTGTTTGAATTTAAGCCCCAGTTCTGCAAAGCTCTTAACCACTTGCTTACCTCTGATTACATGACTAGTCCCACTGATGTCACTGCAATAAAATTTGAACATGACAAAGAGTCCTTCTGTGGTATGAGCTATTATAATAATAATAATGATAATAAAAAAGCTAGAAAGCTAAGTCTATTTTCTCTAATGTATAAAATTTCTATAGAAATTTCTATAGGTTTATTTCTTTTCATTTGGTGTTACATTTAGTTACTCATCAATCTGCTTTTTATAAAGCTTCATGGTCCTTTTTAAATTAGTGTTTAATATCAAAGTGAAGCAGAAGTAATTTTATAATTTAGGCTGCAACTAAATTACCCAATTATTGACAACTAACAATCTTTCTTTAGGGTGCAGTGGATTAAAATAGCTCATGTAGTTAAATGAGAACAGCAGAGCAGAAATGTTAACTCCAAAATCATTTTTTTTCTCCTTGTACAATATAGGTTTATGAAAAGGTGTTTCATTTGACATTCTGGTTATGCAGTGTAGGCAACAAGTGCCTTTGAGATGGGTTTTCTTTGGCCTTATAACTATACTTAGCCATGGACCTAGGGCTGACCTATACTTACAATGGAAAGTATAGCTAAGTCCTATACCCTCAGACGCCTTCCTCGCTGCAGGCTCTTCTTCAGCACAATAGCTTGAAACGCTGTTCTGCTCCGCATCAACCCAGTACAGCTCAAGCTATTTTATCTGAGGCCTCCCATTGCTCCTGACACAGACTGGAAATAATGGCCAGGTTTATTGCTGTGTTATTATTGCTCTAAGGTCAGGCTCCCGGCTCGTTCATCCATTCTTCTGTGCTCTCCCATTCTTTCATTTGTTCATCTTGACCCAGCTCACACTTGTGCACTGCGTTGCATTTGTTAGATCAAGAGGTGGCCTGCCATGCCTTGGAGCATTAAGTAGGGCAGTGGTCCTTAGGGTAAATGGAGCATAGCATGGAGAAATAAACATTATTGTCTTCAGTCAAGACTGAATGTGCATGTTGTAGCTGTTGAAGCACATCCCTGACACTGATTTAACAGTTCTTTCTTTTTAATATGTACCAGATGATACACTCTCCCCCTCTCCCACTGTGTCAGCCCAAAAGTTGAAATCACAAAAGTTGAAATCATGCAAAAGTTCAAGTTTACTTCATTCTACCCTACTTAGGTCACAGCTTTGGACAGTGCTACCAGCTGAATCTTTAAACTCTTTATAAAGTAGCATTTTGATATTTATTTTCTCTGCCTGGAAGCATCATGATAAGAAAAACTTACCTTTTCAAGCTGCAACTACAATTCTCTAGTAGTTTTAGGAATACGTAGCAGTTTAAAAAGACACATCAGATGCAGTCTGTCTTATCACAAAAATTGCTTTAGCACACCCCACTCTGGTATAAACCTGGTCATTTTCAAAGTAATCTAATGGATTAAGACGTCTGGTGCATGCTTAAGTCTGGTTTTGAAATTCCTAGCAGAAGCTATAGACAGTGATTGTACACAGGCAAAGCAAGAGATGGTCCAGAGACAGGTCTCTCCAGGGACTGCTGTGCAATTAGGCAAGGATCAGCATCAGTGACAGTGCCAGGCACTTGGCAGCTCTCCATCGTTTCTGATGGTCTTTAAGAAGTCAGACTCTCTGTGTGGTTCTGTGTGAAGAAGCCAAGAATGGTGTTGATCTACAGAGCGTAACTAGATTAAAAAAACAAGTAAATCTCTCTGTCTGCTCCAGCATATTAAGGAGAGAGGCTAATGAGCTCAAGCCAAGGCCGCAGCTCCTCAAGTTGTCTGGTCATGGCAGGATCTTTGCTTCATTGGACATGTTTTTTAAATAAAAAGTTTTGAGTGTTACAAAGAAAAAAATAAAACAAGTACTATGCTTCCTGCTGTGGTGTCAGCCTGAGGTCTTAAGAGTGGCCAAGAACATAAGTGTTGCCTCCCGCTAATGTCTCCTTACAAAGCTGGCCTGACAATATCCTACGGACAGTCAATGGATGTGCTGTCTGCCTTCAGGCATGCTAATGCTTTGGACATGTTTGGATGTACAAATGCCTTGTGTGTCTTGTGCCTAAGGCAGGAGGATTAGCTGAGTTGATAATTGCCTGAATCAGAAGCCTGGCTCTCAAGGTTGCTACTGAGACAGAGTATGGACATGCCACCTGTTTCAGTTCTGTCTTTCTAGGTGGTGATTCTGTTGTCTGGAGGGGGGAATGATTTCTGTTGTTTTTTTTCCAGAGAGTGGTAAGGAAGTGTTGTATTGCTGCTTGTGCCTTACTGAGAGCGTTCACTGCACAAAGCAGGGTGATATCACCCAAGATGGCAACACAGGGAGAACCTCAATTGTAATGAGTCCCAAGCACTCAAGATCAAAATGACCAAGATGAAAATTACTTTTGAGAAGGGCTGAAATCCTGAGGAGTAACAGTAGCTGTCTCCTTGCTTTTGGAGATCTCTGTGAGGAAGCTTCGTCCCTGCTGTAGCTGCTGATCTCCTTCTCTAACGCAGGCAAAGTGGTGTCTGGAAGGGGAACAATTACTTTATAGTCCACTGTGGGACACTTCAGCACCATTTGCTGGTGATGTGTTTGGCTGGATGAAGGTACTCTAACTGGTAAATGTATTCAAGGCTGTATTGTGACACTGCTACAAAAGATCAGTGAAGTTTTAAGCAGTAAGTTGTGACCTTGGTTAGGGATGGGGAAATTTATCTATTTTTGTATTTGTGAACTCCATTCCCGCAGCAGCCTCCATGCAGGCGGACCCCCATCATCACGATCCTTTGCCACTGGGAGACTCCTGGTCAGAACTGATGCCTCTGAGAGGGGAACATGAACAGGTTTCCCATAGCCATGTCCTTGCAACTGGGTCCAGTTTCAAGCCCTGTTACTGCGATTTCAGAGGTGGACCCACCCAGCTTTTTCAGAAGGGAGCAGGCCTTGGCCCATGTTAGGTAAAAACCTGCAAATTGTCACTCAAAAATAATCAAAACGTCTTCAGACACTGCCTGAAGGAGTGGAAAGAGAAGGGTGGGGAAACCCCTCTTCTGATCACAACCACTGTGGATAGCAATGTCATAGGCGCTCTCTGGGCTAGGTGAGCAGAAGGATGCCCACTCCATGGCTGACACCTCTACTTCAGTTCTCATGTGGTGCTTCCCCCTGTATTGAACACAGTAACCAGCCAAACAAGTGAGCTCGGAGGCCTGTCTGCTGAACTGCTATAGAAAATTCAGAAGGCCCTTTTAAACAGCTTACCTTCTCTAAGTGCTTGATTTACACCCTACATTCCCTGTTTGAGGTGGAAATACAAGTGGGCAGAAACCTAGAAAAGTGTTTTTTCCTGGGTGGGCAGAAAGGTGGGTGGCAACCTGTTGGAGCAGGTCCAGAGGAGGGTGATGGAGAAGACGATCAGAGGGCTGGAGCACCTCTCCTATGAAGACGGAATGAGGGAGGTGGGCTTGTTCCCAGGGAGGGAGGGAGACTTTATAGCAGCCTGAAGGGGGCCTACAGGAAAGTTGAGGAGAGAGTCTTTATGAGAGAGTGTAGCGATAGGTTGAAGGATAATGGTTTTACATTGAAAGAGAAGAGATTTAGATTAGCTATTAAGAAGAAATTTTTCACAATCAGGGTGATGAGACACTGGAACAGGTTGCCCAGAGAAGCTGTGGCTGCCCCATCCCTGGAAGTGTTCAAGGCCAGGCTGGATGGGGCTTTGAGCAACCTGGTCTAGTGGGGGATGTCCCTGCCCACGGCAGGGGGATTGGAACTCAATGATTTTTAAAGTGCCTTCCAACCCAAACCATTCTATGATTCTTTCTCCAGCTAGTGCTGATCTGCGTCTCTCTTCTTTCTCCTATAGGGACCTGCCACATCGGCTGGGCCTACTACTGCACAGGCGGGGGAGCAGCGGCAGCCATGCTGGTGTGCACCTGGCTGGCGTGCTTCTCAGGCAAGAAGCAGAAGCAATACCCCTACTGAACCAACCACAGGCCACGGGTGCTGCCAGACCCCCCAGGGGCTTGACGATGTCTTCTGGATAATGACAATGAACAAGAAAATTTTAAGTGCTTTCTCTCTGGAGTGGACGTGGGGTGGGACAGGGGGTGGCCCCCAGGAGGGCATGGAGGTGAATGGTGGTGCAAAGCCACCTGGCTGGGTGGGACAGGGGCAGGCTTTCTCACCCAAGCCCACTTGTGGTCTGCTCCATGAAAAAATACAAGCAAGGAATACTCCACTTTGGCAATTGGTAAAATTCTGCGTGCAGCAATGAATTGAGAGGTTGGTGAGGGGCCGGGATAGCACCCAGCAGCCCCTCAGCATGGCGCTGCCGAAAGCACACACGCACGCACAGGTGTTGGCCATGGCACAAAATGAGTAGAGAGGAAACTTTTTTTGGTGCGATTCTTCACTCTTTTCCTTTTTTCCTTTTTTTTTTTTTTTTCTTACTTCTCTCTGGTGGTTTAAAATTCAGTGTTGCAACACTTTTTAATCTATCCATTAAACTTAATCAAAGGACCAATAAGCCACTTTATCAGTATTTTGTATATTCTCTACACATTTTTCTTTCCCAAACATTTAGCCACTGCTTATTCAGCCCTATATAACTTTTATTAAGGCTCTGTGTTTTCAGCGTTATTACAAAAATGCAACATAATTACTTGGCATATGTAGCCTTTTCCTATAGTACTTTTATGAAGTGCAGTAAATGGACGATTTTCTGTCCATTGGAAATTCCACTCACGGTACTGTAGAGCTCTGTTGGTTATGTATGACTAACAGGAAACTTCTTCCAGACATAGACTTTTGTTGCTGGTACATTTAGCTCATTGATGTTGTATTGTGCTGTACCATGTTTATTATTTCAATATTCATTTTTGTAAAAAAATATATATATAATATGTGCTATTTTATGTTTGTATTTGAAAAACTTATGTAAATAAATTTTTCCTTGATCAATACTTGCAATGTCTGGTTGTNAGAGTAGGGCTGATGGTTGGACTTGATGATCCCATGGGTCTCTTCAAACCAAAATGATTCTGATTCTATGATCCTATGATTAAAATGTTCCTTTCCCAAATCCCTGTTAGAAAAATCCTCAGGAGTAAAAATGATGCTTATAACCATGCTGTGTCCTTCTCCATGTAAAACTTTAGGATGTCGTTACATTGCCCGAAGACAGACATCTGTTCCTGCTAGTGGCGTTCTAGCGTATCCCACGTTTTTGCCTGATGCTGTCAGGTGTTCTTCAGAAGAGGAGACCTTCTGAAGACCTTACTCATTCTGGCCTGGTTGCTGTGGACTCAGCGTCTCAGACAGCACTGCGCATCCCTGTTTAGATCACCAAAACAAGCCCCTACTTTTTCGTAGCATCAACTGACCAAATGCCTTCCAGGGCCTATAACCTACACAAGGCACTGTGCATTGTACACACACACAACTCAAAAAAGACCTTTTCTTTAAGAAAAACAATGTGAACTTAGAGGACAGGAACATATAAGGGATTTTCAATCATGACGTTAACTGATGTTACTCCCTTTCAAATTTGTTTTTCTGCTCTTGTTTTCCCAATATATTTCTGTCATGCATTTCTTAGTTACCATCTATGTTCCAGTTTGGTTCTGCTGATTAATAACGCTTGTAGCTGTTGCAACTCTGAAGTCATTTAGTTGCTTTGTACATTACACTGGGCGGCTTTTTAGAGATACGTGGAAATAGCAGTGTGAGTTTACAGTCATCAATCCTGATACTGCTGAACCGAATTCTATCGAGTTTCATTATAGGCTAAGCACTATTTATTCACTCTATGGTGCCGTGCAGTGAAAACAAAATTGTACCCTACCCCTCCCAGGTTAGCACATAATACCCCTACCACATCCAACTGCGCTTCTGCTGAGAAGGAAACCAACCATTCTGGGGGGGCTTGCCTCCCTGCACACTTTTCCAGTGTCACCAGCAGCAGCAGGACATGGAGCCCTTCCCTCCTGCTTCGAGATTTCAGGGCTTATCCCTTCTTATAAGTGCTCAGGACCATACCCAAACCTGCTGTTGGAGGTCAATGGCACTCCATATACCTTCATGGTAAGGATGAATATGCCTGTTAGGGTTGTGGACTGCTGGTTTATTAAAACCAACAGAGATATAACCACAACTTCAGCTCCAGTAATATCTGTAGTAGGTATCTCAATAGAAAAATGCTGCCTTTGTACAGGATGCTATTGTGGAATCACACCTTTGCTTCCACTGAAACTGTGGTTTGCTATACAAGGATTCAGTGACTGGGCTATAAAAATATAAATATTATTCTAAATTTGTCCATCTCCAGATCATATCCTGGCCCATGCATCATGGAGAACATTTTGACTTTTTTTAGATCTTCATGTGCTCAGATTCGGGCCTGATTTATCATGACAAATTGGAACTACACAATTACTTCATGAAGAAAATTAGCTTTTTGGTACAATGCAATACGATTATAGCACGACTGACTTTCTCTGAATTTGTATACAATCTCCTTTTTTTAATTTGGAATTGAATAAAATGCCAGTTTTAATAATCAATCCAATGATATATGCTGTACCTACTTTGTAGCTGTTTATCATATAGCTTTCAGCTGCTGTGATATGAATAAACCAACCACAGCTTAATTAGGTTTGTCCATATTTGTGCATTTTGGTTCTGATACCCATTTTGCACTAGAATATAAATACCATTTATTATCATGGTTATAAAGCCTCACAGCTACAAACTCTAATAACTTTGAACTGGGGAAAAAAATTGCTTCCAATTTCACGGTATGAAGTGTCAATGAAATATTTACAATATTTACTATGCTTAATTTTCGTTTTATTTATTCTTGAAGATGAGGTGCTTGGCCTTGCATTTGTCAAAACAGACTTCATAAGCTTGCACAAGTTCCTAGGTCGCTGAGTTCTGTCCCTGCCATTGCTGGTAATCGTACCAGACGATCCTGCTCATAAATTTATCAACTTCTATTTTAAAACTATTTAAGCAGTTTTCCCTTTAAAATTACATTAGAAAATTTATTCCAAAATCTCAGTCTTTGGGTGATTAGACACTTAGTGATAGTTCAGATCACCCTGTGCTCTGGAGACCTATGGCAGATGTCAGAAGTTGCAGTCCGCTTCCAGCAAATACTCTGTGAAGAATGAGTTTCACCCATGGTTCCTAACTCATACAGGAGCTATACAGAAACAAATTGTATGCTCATAGACTACTGTTCATTATAAGACACTATCTTAGAACCACAGGGTAATTCAGGTGAGAAGGGACCTCAAGAGGTCTGTAATCCCACCTCCTGCCCAAAGCAGGATCAGTCATGGGGCCACAACAGGTTGCTCAGAGTTTTATCATCTCATCTGTCCTTGAAAACCCCCAAAGATGGAGATGCAGAACATGTCTGGACACCCTGTGCTACAGCCTGATAACTGATCTCAGCTTTTCTTATAAATGATCTCTTGTTTCAACTAATGGCCACTGTCTCTCATCCTCCCACCAAGAATCACGGGGAAGAGCTCATTTGCATCTTCTGTCACCTCCCCATAGGTACTAGGTGGCTTCTATTGGGTTATTGTTCACTTTTAAGAGCCGTCTTTTTGCCAGGCTGAATAAGCCTCAATACTTGGCCTCCCCACACAGACCAAGTTCTCCAGCCCCTGACCAACTTGGCGACCTTTGCTGGACCGGTTGCTGTTTATTGATGTTTTTCTTAGACCAGGGGCCCAAAACTGGATGCAGTATCCACATGTGATCTAACAAGTGCAGATTAGAGGAGGACAATCACTTGCTTCCATATAACAGCTCTGTTTCTGTCAGTGCAGCCCAAGAGGATGTTGCCCATCATTTCTGTCAGGTCATGCTGCTGGCTGCTGTGCAGCTCGCTGTCCCCAGGGCCCCAGATCCTTTCGACAGAGCTACTACCCTGCCTGGCAGCCCCCAGCCTATGTCACCGCAGGGGCTTCTTCCTTCACAGGTTCAGAACTTGTTGTTTGACCTTCTGAATTTCATAATGGTTCGTATCATTTCATACCTCCAGCCTGTCTCAGTCTCTCTGAATGGCAGCCCTACCCCTCAATACATTGAACTTGGTGTCACATCTGCAGACTTAATGAGAGCACACTCCTCCACCTTTTCCAGGTCACTTATAAAGCCATTAAACAGGACAGATCCCAGGACAGGCCTGTGATATGCCACTTATCGCAAGCAGGAAGGGTCTGACCAGGAACCATGGTCCTCTGAGTCTCATTATCCAGACAGGCACTCATCCAGTTGCCTACCCAGCCAGTCCATAACACAAAAAATACCTGTGTCAAAAGCCATGCTACAATCTATGCAAACAACAAACACTGCCCTTCGCTCACTCACAAATCAGTCATTTTACCATGGAAGGCCACCAGGTGGGTTAGGCACAGTTTGGTCTTCATAAATGGATGATGACTGCTGCCAATCACTGAAGTAAGGGCATATGGGCCAACTGCTGGAAATAATGTGTTGGGATCCTGTTGCCTTTGTGTCCTTAGTTTTTGTTTTGCATGGTTGAATAACAGAAAAAAAATGGTCATCAACAAATCTAGACATATGACGGGTAACAAAAAAGAAGCTCTGGAAGTTGGGAATTTACTCCATATGCAAGCTGGAGCAAGGCAACTTGGTGCAATACTTTATTTACATAAGTTTGGTCTTTGGGAATGACTTCAGGAGAACACATTTTGAGTTGGAAATTCTCCCACCCAAACCCCAGAGAGCTGAGGACATTCTTCATCTATCCAGCATGGTGTGCAGTGCCAAGACTCTTGTCCTGAGCACTAATGCAATATTTCCTGAAAAAGAAAATGTAAATGCTGTCATTCAAGCACTAAGTCAGGGAGAAGCTTCTCTGCATAAATATGAGGCATGTGAAGGCTCTGTCTGGAGTTTGGGAGGGCGCTGTGCTCTTTCTGTAAAAAAAAAAATCAATTAATTTTCAAGACTTACACTTTAATGGATGAATCAAATTTTCACTTCATGCCATAGAGTTTGCCCCCTCCCCAAGATACAAGCATTTGACTATGAAAAACCCCAAACCCTTAAAATTGTTTTGAAATTAGAGTTAGATAGCTCCTGATGTGGTTTAACCCCTCCATTTCGTTTTTCTTGATAGGAAATTAATAAATCAGTTGCCACTGCAATTTATCTGTCATTCTAGAGTTTGAAATAGTCTATAAAAAATATCAAACTGGATGACAAGAGAGTTAATCTGTACATCAACATAAGCATTAATTCTACTCTACATACTTAACCTTTCAGAGAGACAATGGTGAAATTAGATATGTCTTTTTTTAGAAGTGACATTTTAGTGCAATCCCTTAAACTGACAGAATTTTAAATATATGCTTTTGAGTAAGTATTAAGTGGTTTTGTTAATATTATTATTTAAATAATGATATATCAGAGTATATGAGGGAAAAATTGAAACAGCTCCAAGTTCAGTTCTTTAAGTGGCAGGTGAGATGGTTATTAGGCTAAACATAAATAGGTGGCCTTTTTCCTGTTCCTCACCAAAAAACAGAATGTTCATTGACATTTATATGGATATTTTTGTTGAGTAAAGATGACTCTGACTCCTTTCATGAACAATTTTATTACCTTCTAGTCTGCTAGAAGTATCTGCTAGGAATATCACTGTGTTAGGGGTATTCTATGTTATGCCAAGCATATTAAATTAAGCCATCATAAGGAAAAGGATAATCTGAAAGGAACTTACTTTACATACATACATACTTTCCTGTGAGGGGGTAAGGCACTGGAATGGGTTGCCCAGGGAAGTTGTGGATACTCCATCCCTGGAAGTGTTTAAGCCCAGGCTGGATGGGGCTTTCCTGCTCTAGTGGGAGGTTTCCCTGCCCATGGCAGGGGGGTAGGAAGTTGATGATCTTCAAGGTCCCTTCCAACTCTAACCGTTCTATGATTCTATATGGCATGGTTTCATTATATATATCTACAACATCAGGGCCCAGTGCATTGTTGCCTGCTTTCCTGGCTGCCTAAAAGCGGATAAACTATATGCTACTCTGCTTTAAGCACCTTCCATCACACAGGCATGTCTTGTGGCCCACAAATATCTCCTCAACCAGCACTGTGGGCCATACTGAGCAACACTGAAAACAGCAACCCAAAGAGTGAGTCTGTGAGTCTGTAACCACTCAGGTAGTTTTCCAGACGTTTTTCTTGTAAGAATGTATGTATGGAGGCATGTATGGAGGGCACTGCCTGAACTCCCAAGAGAACATATTATGGACAGAGAGTGCTCCCATCTTGCTTGTCCCCCTCAGAGGCAGTCCCACCTGGGGCAGAGGGAATGCATGTGTACTCCTCCTGCAGAACCCCTGGTGTGTGAGACTCCTGCACAAGCCTCAGCCCCAGGAGTAGAGGGTACAGACAACAGCAATGGCCAAGTTGCTCTATGGCCTCCATGTGCTTTTGAAAACTGCATGCAGCCCTCCTCTGCATACATGAATGTCTGCATCTTCTTTTCATTCCCCAGGAGCTGCAGGTAACTTTGACTCTCTTTACACCAACCAGCAAAATCCGTATCTAAGTACAATTAATAAATAGAGGTTTTAGGGCTGTGTAGACAGTCATGGTGCAAAGCACCTTTGCTCCAGCTCATCACCAAAGAATCAAGAGTTTCATCAAGCAATGGATGGCAGCTTCCTACACAGGACTCCTGAGTGGGTGGTTTTCTATGCACTCCTCTGCCCCTCAGCCCAATAATTTTATCCTGCTCCTTAAACCTCTCCCAGATTGTGACTGCTTTTCAAAACCTTGTTTTGTTAGAAAGCGTGGTCGCTGCTAAAGGGAAAGGAAACAATTCATGTGAATGCTTTGTTTTCTGTTAGGATTCCAGTCACTTCAGTGGACTGGGTCCAATCTCCATGACCCTTGTCCAAAAACTATAGGAGCCAATGGCAAAAAGTGACCTGGCTTAAATCAGGCACAGATTCAATGGGCAAAATGCCATAACTATTCTATATCTGGCTCTGTGTTACATTCCAGTAAGCTGTCCATATTTCTTTCCTATGGAAAAAATAGGCACACGCAACATACATTTTACAAACAAAAAAATTCTCTATATCTTCCTTGGTTTTGTATTTATCTAAATGTTCCTCGTCTAAGAATTGACTAAAACAAGGTCCTACAATTGCAAAATCTATGTAGCACATAATATTGGCAAATAGTATTTATTTAGGAGTTATGTCTTCAAAGATCAGAAACATTAAAAAAAAGTAATGTTTTTTATTGATTTTGCAGACAAACAAGCAGCCAGATCTGGATAATAGAGCACCTTTTTTGTGAAGCAAGCCAGCTGTGCGTCCTTATCTTGCCTGTTCCAGAGGAAGAAAATGAAAAGTGGATTAACTAACATAATGAAAGTTTCAAAGGATATAAAGTAAAATCTGCTATATGATGTAAGGCTGTGGTTCTTAGCTGAATTAGAAGGCTGCAAGGGTCCAAAGGGGCTCTCTCTCTTTCTACTGCCAAAGGGAAAGGACAAAGAACAGAAAGTGGAAACATGGACATATACTGGGGGATTTACTGAGGACCCCACTACAGGGTGGTAGTAGATGAGCAGCACCTATCACTCACTGTGGCTCAGTAACTCTCCATATGAAATATTTGGTTATTCTCCTCCATATTATACCTCCAAAGGTATCAGTAAGCTTTCTGTTTGTACAGCACCCAGGACGTGTATTTCCCAATCTATCAGTAGGGCTCCGTCGTACTATCCTAAAGTAAAATAAAATCACTCCATAGCAAGAATAAGGGTTAGTAAAGGACTTTACTGAATGGCATTGATTGTTTTTTTAATGAATGGTAGCATCTTTTGGTAGGGAAACAGAGAAAGGAAATCTCAGTTAAAATGCAAGCTATAATTAGGACGATACATTTGAAAAGATAAAATACTTCTTGCCTGAAGCTCAGTGGCCGTATTAAGAATCACAGCGTGAGATATCTGTTTTCAAGTAGCTGTCAACATACCATTTGTTTTCCACACTTCTGGGATTAATACCTAATTATGGTGCACACAGGAATTAGAAAGACTGAATGCATTCCTACATGCATTCCTACACCTGCCCCTCTCTCTGGCTACAATCAGAGCTCTTTTTGCACACACAGAAGCTGTTTCACCCTGCTCCTGCACGTCTGTGAACCTTGCAGCCACCCCAGGAAGCGCCTGACCCTGCCTCTCCTCAAAAGCCTGCCTGCCATGAGGGGGATATCAGCTGCCATTCCCCACATAACACTTGCTAGCCTCTTGTGGCAACTTGCTGCTGCAGAGCGTGACTGTCGCTTCTAGAAAGTTTCAAGATGTTTCTCACCAATGGAGCAGAGTACCTGGTTTCAGGATAACCCATTAGCAAAAGATGTCATGTACACAGCAGTAAATTCAGTGTTTTATTTCCAAAGTTGTAGTTACATCCCACTCTCTTGCAGACCAACAACATTAATGTAGCGGTAGTCATCACTAAGACCTTTACTTTTCCTTTTTTATTTTTTTTGAGGTCTTGTGCACAGCAATACCAGGAGAAGTCACACCACAGGTCACAGACATGTCTGAGGGAAGGGAGAAGATGTTACCTTTTTACAAGGCAGCAGCATGTAGAAAATAAAGCCAGCCATACCCAGATGTGCAGAGACATTTCAAAGAGAAATTACATTAAAGGTGTAGATTTGTAATAAAGTATTAAGCAATCTGCATTTATTGTCCATGTGTAGAAGTGGTATTCACCTCTCGGAAGAGTGACCCAGGTTTTGTCTCATACTGGTGAGCAGTTTTATGGCTCAGCCTGCAGGTTGTTATGCCTGCGCATACTGTCAACATCAAGTAATGTGAATTATAGGGCAGATATCTGGGACAGTCTGTCTCTCAAGGGGAATCTGAAAGAGTTTTTACCTAATGGTGTCAGATCACTGAAGCACACCTTTTCAGGAGCTGATTTTAGGTGGCCTGCGGCCTGCCGTATAGCTATGCATAACTTGCAGCTCTTAAAGGAGTAATTGGAGAGACCTAACAGATGACTAGACAGAAACTGCTGAAAAAATGATAGAGGTCTGCAAATAAGAGAAGCTGAAAACTTTTTTTAAAGCATTGTTGACAGCACCCCTGAATGAAAAAAAATGGTATTGAAATTCCCAACACTGCATCAGGAAACTCATGTATATAAGTACAAAATGGTTGCTGCTTAGATTTTCAATAGCTTCTGTTCCAGGCAATGGAGCTGCTTTTGTCTCCAGCATATCCAATATCAGCAATATTGAGGTCTAATTAAATATTTATTAAGCCTCACACTTCTTCCTTTTTCTCTCCTGCCCTAATTCTACTCCTACAAGGCATTGTTCTTCCTGGTGGAAGCCACTGTATTCGCTGGTGCAAATACTGGCGCTCCGTACATGCATAGTTGAGGGTTGTATTTTTGAATTACACAAATGCTTTTTACAAAAGCCTCAGCCATCTAATTCATATGCAGTTTCCTTTGGGAGCCACAGCAAAACTCCCGTGAATGCAGCACTCAGTGCAGGGTACTTCACTGGCCTTCATAATTAGGAAACATTGCTGCCTGCGCCTCGTTCAGACAGATGATTTCAACAGTCAAGAAGTAAATGTATGTAGCAGCAAAGAGTGCTGTTCCTTTTTCATTGCCACGAAGACAGCAGGACCATTCAGAGCTGCCTTCAGCACAATTATAAAATGTTTGTAGCTGCTTGGAGCCATTTCAGTCAATCTGAACATTTATTTCCTTTCATAGCAATGCAGAATGAAGGCACTGACAGTCCTTAAGTGCTATGCAAGATATACAGATCAAGATATACAGCAATTCCCAACCCAGATTCTGGGACCGATGACTTTAAGCTGCCCAGTGTTTTAGGTAGCAGAGATATTGCTCCCAAGTCACCTTGTGATGCTGCTGCTTTAACGAACTGAAGCACTGTGAATGGGGAGAAATCTCAGGAACAGTGGTAAATTAGAAATTTTTTTCTCCTTTACATCATGGGCTTGAAGAGATGCAAAGTCCCTGGCATCTGATGTCTATAGACCATTGATCAATGGCACGTATGAGATGAGCAAATAAAAAGAGGTGATTGAGAACTTCTGACAGAGCTGGCAGCTAAGCTGCTAAGGTGCAGACTCGCACCCTGACTGCCACCCTAACTGCCCCAAGTATCAGCTGATCTCCAGGACACAGCAAAAAGAGGTTGTCCTCCAAATAAGGAGGTAATATTTTCCATATTAGCACAATATTTTTTTTCCAGTCTATGTAAGTCTAACTTTACACCTGATTATCCCTCACTAACCTCCTTCCTCATTCAATTGTCTGAATCCACACCAGTATCTACAGATACCTATGTTTTCTTAATGAGTCCAAAAAGAAGAAGAAACACATCTATGTTGCTCAGTATATTCCATGAAGTCAGACTTATTTGCATAAAAAAAAGGCTCTCCCAAAAAATCTACTGAGGCTGACAAATGTCCTGAAGATCCTTTTAGTGCCTAAGAGGCATGCATTTTGGAAACTGCTTATTATCTCCTGAGTAATGGAGTCTGTGATAAGCAATTTGTTTTGTAGGAAAACAATGTCACCTCAAGTAGCCGAAGGATATCATAATGACTTTCCCATATTTTCAGAGTTCCTTTGTATCCTTTGGCTTCTTATTAGTACACTGCTGTATCAAAAATGAATACATGGGAAAGAGAAAGTTACTCCAAATATGTTAAACATGCTGCTGAGTTTCCAGGATGTAGCTGTTGACTTCACCAACATTAAAACTGAAATCCAGTAAAAACCTACTCTTGCAAGAATATGAGAGCTGGCTTTAGGATGGTGGGCCCCATTGCGTTATTATTCCTTAGGTCTGAGAATGTTTCTTTTCTGGAACCTGACAGAACTTGAGGTTTCTTAAGGAGGCTTTGGATTATGGGCACAGCATGGGCTCCCTCTTGTGAGCCCTGACTAATGAAAAAAGTCAAGGAGTTCTCAACTGTCATCTGATCTCAGGACTAAAGCTCTGAAAATCTCCATAACACTGGGAGACTCCATAGCTTGCTTTGATTTGTGGATCAACTGCTTTTGGGGAAGTGGCATCTAAAAATAGCAGAACATGATGAAGGGGCATGCTGGGGGAGGTTTAGCAATGGAGGAGCAACCTGAGGGAGGCAGGAAGAAAATTGGACTGCCTTCTACAGTGTTACTGCTGGTGACAAAGTACCCACTTATTCTTAGCATCCTACAGTTCAGCACAATGACAACATTTTTGTTCTCAATGTGAAAGTGCTGAACTTAAAGCGAAGCAACCAGATTTCTCATAATAATATATCTTATAGACTTGGCTATGCTAAATTAAAGTCAGTAAATGAACAATACCCTGCCACCTCTGAACAGTGACTCATGGCCTTGGGCACGTGCACTCTGAGAAGTGAGACAAACTAGCCTGGACAAAGCACACTTCAGATGTGCACTTCTTGTTTGGCACTACAAGAGGGTCAGAGCATGGAAATCAGAGGTGAATCTGTGAGCATGGGCTGATACAACCCACAGCAGTGTCAGGATCTACCCACCACAGCAAGCCCAGCCAGGGTAGCATGCACAAATGTGAGATCATACATGTCTGGAGCAAGAGAGGCAAGATGATTTGGAGCTTGTTTTGTTCCAAGGGTCTCCAGGGGTACCCAGTGGGTGCTATCACCTACTTGGTGAGCACAATGCCAGCCTCTCGTGCCATGGGGAAAGCTTCATTACAGTGGGTGTCCTCAGAGCCACCCAGCCTCTGCCCTGCTCTCTTCCAGGACAGGGGACTATGGTGGATTTGGTGCGGATGGGTGGTGGGGAGTGGCATCCAGCTCATGGCTTTCCTTCTGTCTTATTTAGCCTAGAGTGAGTACTTAGCCAGAGTTTACAAAACTGAAAGCAGCTCTGCTGAGGCTCTAGAAACGCCTGCACCATTAAACAGAGCACAGATGATGTGCAGCAAGGCAACCTACTTTGGAGTCACTGCTGAGTAGCTCTTAACATCACTACTCTGTGGGACTGTGCAAAAGCCATCCCGTAAGAGATGCAAAGGACCCTGATGAATCTGTGCATACAAATTCTAGAAAACCAGAAGTCAATAATAAAGCTTGAGCATCTTTCCTGGTGCTCACATCAGCATATATAGCATTTTTTCATTGGCAGGTCTCAATGGACTTTGCAAACACAGCATTTGAGAAATAGGGAAAGTGAAATGGACATCCCTGTAGTCTTGCCAAGAGCTGTCTGTGCAAGCCAAAGGCAGAAATAGGTCTGTGAGCCAGGTTTCCTTCTCAAACTGTTGCTCTTCCAATCACTGCCTTCTGGTGCATCTCCTTCACCTGCATCTTCAAGGTTTTATGAAAGTGCCCCAGCCAACAGCTTTCAAAGTTTTCTGTCTAGAACAATGTTCCTCTGAGCAGGGAAATTTTCTTCCAGGTGACGTCTGACTTGACACCAGTTCTCTGCCTGGATGTGGTTGCTATGACAGCTGCTCCCCATTCAGTGAATCCTCATCCTGCCAATCCTCTGCAAACACAACTCTTGCACATCTTGTATTCTCTGGGAAAACAAAATACGATTCTGTTTTTAGTCTCTTAATCTTCTCATGTCTGTGTCTCCTTTTGTTTGGAATCAGTGATGTTAAAACAGCCTTGCGCTGCCAATATTTAAACAACAGGTTTTCTGAAAAAAATATCCCCACCTCTGCCTGTGACACATTTGGAGTGCTGTAGTGCTTGGGCTGCTGAGAAGAGAGACTGGGGAATCTACTTTTGCAGCATGCCTTTGAAATAAAAACTCTTTCACATAAAAGTCAGGAAATCAACACTACTTGGCAAATAAATGCAGCTTAAGTGCTCTTAACTGGAAGTAGTTACAGTAAAACTTCCTCTTAAAAAACCTGCTGGGTAATTTCCTGATGGTGTGAACTGGGGCACTGGGTAGGCTGGCAGAGCGCACGCTTGTGCAGAAGTGGGCACTCAGCAGCGTCAAGAAAAGTCATTTCAGCAAATGTAATAGCCCACAATGACATATATTCTTCCACCAACCTCTGATACCATTTTGAAGCACACAAACAAATATACTGCTCACAGAGACATTATCCCTCTGTTAAAATTCTTGTCAGATCTGGTCCTTACACCTCCATTCTGTTAAATGAATTAAACTCAGATTTCCCCTTGCCCCTTGACTTATCTACTTTGATTTGCATGTTAATAACTTTCCTTCCTTCAGTCAGTTTGTTCTACCCTCTTCTTGAATTACTCTCTACAGTAATTTTGACTGAGTTCCTTGCCCTCATCTCACAGCAAAGGGAGGAAACTGGTGCAAAGTGGATGTAGAGGAGCAGGTCATCCATCCTGGTGACTCTGGTAGCTGCTTTCATTATCGTTGCTATTTTTCTGAGCAAAGCCACACTGAGCAAAGCTGACTCTCTCCTTGGATGCTTTGGATGCCCACCAGGGTGCAATGGACTGCTCTGCTCATCTTCCCTTCCCAGGCCCCTGGTTTTGGGTGTCTGACTCGGGTACTTTCCCTGCTCATTTATGTTTTGCACATCCCTAAACGCTCATGGCTCCCCCAGTTCTGTAACTCTCCCCTCTCCATTCTCAAATGGGTTAGCTTTCAAGGTTGGTTTCAGCCTATCTTTACTGAGGAAGCAAGTTGAGACAATGGCCATTAGCAGAAATAGCCATTCACTCACTTCCATCAACTTTGTCAAGTCCGTCTCAAGGAACAGCTTTGCCCTACAAGCAACCAGTCAGCTATGCAAGTATTATTCTGCCTAATTCCCAACAAGCTAGGTAGATGGATTAAGTCCTGGAAAAAACATAAGTCTCTCCCATGACTATCATTTTTGGATTCTGACTTTCTCATTGTATCACAGGAAGCAGAGCTCCTCATAGGAAGAAGCTTTGCAGTGCCAAGGAGGAGAGAGATGGCTGTCCACCATGGTTGTTAGCAAGTTCTGTGAGCCGTACACGGCTACTGGTCCACTGAGTCTGATCCCTTGCATCCCTGCACACTGTCGCATCAGCTCGGGGCATGTGTTTGTTGGGGGAAGCTGCTGCTGTTGTCGCACAGCTTCAATTGAGTTTTCTCAACTTCCTGGTTGACTGCCAAAGACCATGAGGCTTAATTTCCCACCTTTGAGTTTCTGTGCCCCTCAGGATCTTCCCATCTGCTGCATTTCATCTTGCCCAGGTAAAGCTATGCTTGCCAGCCTTCCCCTTCCAAAAATACTGCAGTGTTTGTTTTGGTTCCTCCAGATTGTGCTGGCTCTGGCCCCATGTACTGTGACTACTGACTCATTGTCCCGCTGGTCATGTCTATCTGATTCCAAAGTTTTCATTATCTTCTGCTCTTTGCAGCTCTGCACAGACACTTTTGCCTCATAATACTTAGCAATCTGTTAATGTGGCCACTGTAGAGATCCGCTTTTATATTTAGTAACATCACTCATCATCAGTGCAGGATTTTTTCAGTAAAGGAAGTCTAAAAAAAAGATTGTCAGCTGTTCCTGTGTTTTTTCTATGCATAGACTGCAGAGAAAAATATTCTACTGAGGTTTCATAAGCAAGCAAAATGAAAGGCAAGATTATTTTTTCATTTTGATTTTGCATACATTTTCCAGATACTCAGATTAAAAAGTATCTGACACGTATTCTAACATGTTATTTGTGGAGTGTTTTGAAATGAGCCTAGGATTGTGCACAGTAGAACTGGGAACTTGAACGGAGGACAGAGTGGAATTAGCTTTATCCTGAGGCTCTCTTGCAGGGTGTAAAAGCAAACTGTGTCTCATGGTACAGAAAAGCAAACTGCTGTGTCTTCATGTCTTCCTGGGGTTTCTTACACATGAAAAAAGCCAAGGTAACTGATAAGGCCTTAGTGGATCAGCCGTATTTGACCAACTAAAAGACAGTTTGACAAGCTTCGTGTTGTGCTTACAAGCCAATGATATCCCAGTTTTGGGCAAGCACAGCTCCAGCCTCTTCATTCTGTTCGTGGGCAGCAGGGACTGAGCTTGCCAAGCCCAGCAGCTGGGGTGAATGGGCTGAAAACCCCCTCTGCGTGCATAGCACCCGTGGGAAACCATGCGGTCCCCCTATCTGTTTCCCACCAGAGGATCAAAGCCCTTCAAATAAAACAAAAGCCCCAGATTAAAGCCCCTTCCCTTGGAAGGTCGCCAGCTCCCGTTCTGCTCCCCATTCCTCTTTTACCTTTGGGCTCCTGGCCTTTTTGCATTTGTCCGTTGTTGAGCTCCTCTCTCTTCCAGCCCTGCGTGCAGCTGTTGAGGCTTAGCAACCACCTGGGCCAAACCTGACCCATGGCCTCCCCTGCTCCATGGCCCCCGCACCATGTCCATATCCCACTGCTGACTTTACTCCCACTGTGTGAGGCAGGATGGTCGCCACGTGGTCTTGCCATCCTGCCCTCCTGCTTCTACCTGGGTACCCTTCGGGTACCTGCCTACCGACTCTACCTAAGCACAGATTGAACACAGCAGGCGCCAGAGCTTTTGGTAATTGCGCCCCAAGGCTATGAAATTCTCTGACAGCAAATCACCCTGCCAAACACAGGCTGCAACATTTCTTCCTGCTGAAGCATGTCAGGCAGCGCAGTTGGCGTTTGTGCCCTTTGGATCCGACAGCACTGTGTCAGCCCAGGAGGGGGAAAAGCTGTGTTATGAAGACGTCTGCTTCCTTTTCAGCTGCCAGCAAATACAAGGATTGGGATTCTTTTCCTTTCCCTCCATCCACTGTCAGCTCTTTCTCGGATCATGTTTTTTCTCAGAATTCACTGCAATTCAGGTGTCACTGGCAACTATTTCCTGTGTCTGGTCTAGCCAGGTTTCAAACAGAGAAAAACTCTATTGCTGAACATTACAGACATGTTTATATTCACATGGGGAGAAAAAAAAAAGAAGTGTATGAGGTGGGTTCATGGAGTTCTGGCTCCTGGTGACTAGCTCCCAAGTGAAGACAAGTCTTTCTCGACAACCCTCAGCTGATATGTTTAATTAACTCTATTTTATCACTGTTGATCATGTTTCTTTGCCTCTGGGCCTGCTAAGGATCAGAGCCAACATACCATCTTTGTGAAGAATGAATGCTATGCCACTAGTGTGACCCAGAGTGCCTGCAATGGATCTGTGGATATTTCCCTGATATTTCCCTGGATATTTTCTGTGCTGCTGGTTGAGGTGAAAGCTCCCAGGTCAGCAGCATTGTCAGATTGGATCTCCCTGTATTTCTTCCCCATCAGAAACTGTCTGGACATCCAGGAGGGAAAGATACTGGAAGAAGACTGGTGAGGAGAAGGGAACAGAGACATGGCTGAGGGCCCTAAAAACATGGGGATGTAGCTGGGAATGGAGAGCTTTTGGTGTCTGCTCTGGGCATGGTGTCTGCTCTGGGCATAGTGTCTGAGAGACTGAAAAATGAAATGCCTTTAACAATGGCTAGAATAGGGACCGTCATCTTCAAGGCCTCTCTTTTTTGGGGACACAGGCATTGTTTCAGACAACGAGAGCATGGCCAAGGCCACAAGATGAAATCAGAAGGCTGTGACGGTGACGTCTGTCAAACATTTCCAATATACCAGCTGGGTACTGGGCTATGCTCTAAATATTTTCTCTGCATTTGTTGGGAAACATGTCTCTGTCCCAGGCTTCAAAACAAATTCACTGAAGTTGCATGAGGAGCATGTTGTTAAAATACTCTTAGGGAAAATTCCTGTAGTTTTCCCATTTTTTGGTTCTTCTCTGTCCCTAGTAACCCAAGAAAGCAGTGACAGCTCCCTTTGTGATCATGCTTGGGTTTGTGCTCAGAGGACCATGTGCTCTCCACTGTGCTTTGGATTAGGTGAGCCCAGGTTTTGTGGCCATGGCAGGGCATATTCTGCTTCTGAGTGCAGCTGTGCAGCTCCAGCCCCAGGACAGGCTGATCTTCAGCCATGGCAAGTCAGTGAGGGTATTTCAGGTTGTCTTGGGGTTTTCTGACAGCCTTTTGATGCAGACAGAGGGGAGGGAAATCTGAGTGAAGCAGGGAACTGTAGAAAGTGTCACAGAGGTCTCTTTATCAGCTTGGAGATAAAACGGACACAGATTGCCATTCAGAAACAGCATACATGGAAATGGAGATTCATTTGCTACCCTATTGAGGTTAAAAAGAGCTAAACCACCAGCACAGATATTTGAATTTAGGGCAGTAGGTAGTCCAGGGATTCTGGACTTCAAAGAGATGGATAGGCTGGCAAAGTCTCTGCAGTTTTAATTTTTCCTCACTCTGTTTGCATGATTAGGAATTAATCTCCATATTATAGCTTTTCCACCTACATACTAGAAATATTACTCCTGTGTCTCAGAGATATGTTCGTGAGGACTAAGAGAGATTTGGAGCTCATATATGATCTAGATGTGAAGGGTTTTATATGACTTAAGGCTGAATGATACACAAAACTGGATATACTACAATGCTCCCATTTGAAATGCTGGTGTTTTGGAAACAAGCTGGTTTTTATTTCCCCTCCTTGTTTTTCTTGCAGTGAAGACTGAGGGTCTGTAACACTGACATGGCCCTGGCTTATCCCTGAACAAAAGGGGTTGCTTTGTAGCCTCCCACCAGAGGATGCAACAGGCTCAGTGCACAGGCATCAAAAGCTTGACAGCAAGGTAAGAGACAACTCATGTGCTTTGCTTTGTTTTAGCTTTGCTTTGCTCTGTTCTGTTCTGACTTTCATAGAGAGAAATGAGTTGGTGGAAGAAGTTCTCTCACTTAATGTTTTTGGTGAATAACCAGCACTGAAGAGGCTGCCTACACTGCAGTATCTGGGAGCACTTTCCCTTCCCCATAGCTGTCCATGCTATGTCTTGACCTCATACTGAGGAAAGGACAGGTCCGTTCTTCCCTTTCCCCTGCTCCAATGCATTTTAACTACTCACACATGTCCTTCAAACAGGAGCCACAGCACAGGCTAAATGGGTGCCAGCTGAGACTGGGACAGCAGGACTCAGGCGTTTGTGGCAGCAGCCCTGTACATATGTTGAAAGACATGTCTTGATGAGAGGGAATTTCACAGCCAGTACAAAAAAGAGTTATGCCTGATCTCACTGAAATGCCAGGCAGTAATATCGTGGTGTGCGTTCAGGCAGGCAGAGAAGATTTCTGATTTTCCACCTTACTACAAGAGTACACTTAATGCAGCCTTTTTAATGACCGGAAAGCTTGGGAAGAAAGTGTTGCCCGAAAAGCTGTCCCATGTGGCCACTGTGCAGCCATTGAGCTGTGCAATGGGAGCAAGAGTCTTGCTCACACTTCATTCCTGGGATCTCTTCTATAATCCTTTGAGAAAGCATTCGCTGTGAAAAGGCCCCTCCCTCATGCAAACTGCAAGGCTTTGCAATAACAGTAATCTATTATGTAGATTTTATGGATCACTTGTACAAATTACAGTGAAACCTCAGTCCTGACTGTGGTTTAAAATAGACACAGGAATAACAATACAGCAGTAACAGTAATAAAAACAACAACAATAATAATAATGAATCGATAAAAGAATATATCCATTAAGGCTCCTTCTCTCTGCAAGTACTTTATAATAAAAAGGTATTTTTAGCAGGCAAAGTATTTAATACAATATTGTCTTTATTCTTTATGGCTTCAGCAATAACAATAAGGTTAACATAGTCCCACAGAATTTTAGGACACAGAAAAATCACATTTTCTCCTGAGCCATCAGGTTGCTCCTATATGAAAACAGGTAGTTAGATTTGTGTTTTTCATTTTTTGAAGATTCTGTACATTAACACATCATCCTGCAGAGGAAAATATCTCTTTTTAATAATGCAGTGTATTAGAGGTCTCTTAGGAGGACATTCTTGGCACAGAAGTTTCACTGGCCATGTAAGCAACCTAAGGAAGTAGATATCCATAATTGCAGTGGCTATAGTTAGGACTCTCCTTTTTCTGGACAAGTTGAATCTTCTGGAGAGTTGTGCCTAGGTGATCCATGCTCAAAACAAAACACTGAATCTTGTTTATTCAACATTTTTAGCCAGTGCTTCTAAAAAACCTTAATGATTTCATGTGCAAATTGTTCTTCCTGCATTGTCTCTAAAACAGCAGCCATCTGTCTTTCTTCTGCCTTTCCCAGTGAAGCCTTTTTAAGAAATGTATTCAGTTTACACCAGGCCCATTTCTTCTCTGCTTTCTGACTGAGCCTCTTTTCTGAAAATGCAGACGAATCCTTACAGGACAAATGGCAGCATTCTGCAAATAGTTGTGAGCAAACGCCCTCCAAATCCAAGCAACTGAACCTTTCCAGGGATGTGAAAAATGCAATGCCTCTGCCACTCCCAAATGTTATCACCTTTTTCATGCTCAGGGACCATGTGTGGCAAGAAGCACACAAGGATGGTTTCCTACCTTCCCCCAGAGAGAAATATTCCATAAATTTCTCTCAAGGATTACTCAGTTTTCCTATAATATTCCTATAAATGTTTTAGAGTAATTTTTAATTGCAATTAAAATAAGAATAAAAAATACCATTTTTACCCACAGTTGTAAAAAATTGGAGATATCACTGACTGCATATGAACATTTCCTATTCCTCCAGTTATTTTGTAAAATTAACTGGGTATTGATTAGCTCAGTGAGGATATCCTAGTGCTTTGAAATCACTCCTAACTGTTTTAAAGATCTTTCCTCCCATTCAAAGAACTGACATGTCTGAATTGTCACCAAGCGAAGATGGATGGGCTCATTAGGAAGAGCCAACAAGTGCGTGGATGGGGGAGGTCAGGTTAAGAAGAGTGGATGCCTTCACTTAGACCCTGAAGCTTGGCAATCCAATACTGATGACAATGTAAACTTCTAAAACAAGACCACATATTAGGGGTAGAGACAGCCACAATAATGTGGTTGTCATGGCATGTAGAGCGAAGTGTACTGGTAGCTGCTGATGGCACATTTGCAGCTCCCCTGCCTTTTTATTGCTTGATGTGTACTTTCCTGTAGCTCAAGCACAACAGAGAAACTTGGTTTAAGTATTAAACTTAATTAAAAAACCCTTTGCTCTGCAAAACTATTGCTAGCCACGTGCACTAGCTAATCTTTATTATGGTTCAGTGCTGCAGAAGAACGTAACCATTCCTAACTACAGCTGCAGGTAAAGTGAGCCGCGGAAGCAATACACAGTATGAGGTGATGCTGGAAATCACGACCTTTTGATTCATATGATTCATACAGTCATATTCATGTTACTTGACTGTGACTGTCTGAGTTATAGATGTTTATTCCTGAGCTAATTTTCTTTTATGTGAGTGAAAAGAAGCAGGCGTTTCAAGGGCTTGAGCCTAATTTATGTCCTTACTGTAGGCTGAGTTGAAATGATCCCTGATCTATGATCATGTTTCTAAAAATGACTGACTGAGTTTATAAGATTAACTCTGTATGTGGTCACAGTCCCTCCATGTACCCCACAAAGAAAAAACTAGGCCAGACCGTATCCCCAGGTGCTGACATGCGATTGCCTGTACCTTTGGTCAGCAGGCTCCTTGACGTGGTTTTGGTTTGTCCCAGCCTGCAATTTCCTAAGCACAGTTCTGGGACTGACAGAGGCAAGGTGACGTTGCCACTGGGAGGACTGAAATGGTGATAAGAGAGGCTTAGTGAAACAAAGAGAGTGTACCTGCATGGACATGGACACACCGGCCCACTTGGATGCAAGGCCCATGTATACTTCTGGACAGTTTCACTTATGGGCCCAGAACTGGCTTTTTTATGTGCTCAGATTTCTTGAAAACACAGATAAAATTGTATCTGAGTGGGGGTGATGTGGTGAATTCTACATCTGTGGGGGAGTCTTTCAGACCACACCACATGCTTGTCCAAGAAAAATGATAGCCCGTCATTGTTCCCTAAACTCCTCATCACCTGAGTGATGTGGAACACAGATGCTGCCAGGTGGCATCCCACGGCTCTGCACGGTGTTTGTGGCAAATGGATGCAGCATCGCAGTGGATCCAAACATTGCCCTTCCTTGGTCAGTCTCTAGCCCTGGCTTTGACATAGCAAAAATTTGGTGCCTTCAGCAGATGGCATTCAATCCTTGAAAGAGGCAATGTCTGCCTCCATAAGTCTCATTTGTACTTGCATCTCAAGATCAGCCATTAGCTTCAGTTCTGAAGGACGGCACTTAACACCTTACAAATGCTGCAGTGCTGTTAATTTGAACTGCTCTAGCTGTTCCTGCTCTTCGAGTATGCTGGATCCTCTCAGGAGCCCTGGCCTCAGCAAATTCACAGGGCAGTCTTTTCAAAGATGTGCAAAGAAGCACATTTGAATTTCTCACCTGTTATTTTCCTTGACCTCTCATCCTTGCATCATGAAGCAGTAGGAATAGAAGCTCTGGCACCTTGTCATTTTACCTCTTTTAACCACTGCTGGGATACCATTTGGGGATCAACAAGAGCTGCAAACCATAATCTACTGCTGCCTTTTGTGTTGCCAGTGAGGGGTTGTGGGCCAAGACATGAGGCTATGGCTTTCTGTGCTTCATGATCAGCTCAACCAAAATCCCAGATGTAAATCATTACGTGTAGTTTCCTGAATCACTTCTAGAATCAGTTTTAAGCTGTATACAATGCCTACTACTTTCCAGTCCTCTGGAACAGTGGCTGTTTGTGATAAACGCAGTCAGCAGCTCAGGTACTTCACTCCTGAACATCCATAGAAGGGGCCTAAAGGGTAAATCACCTGGACCTGGAGGTGTAGGGCAAGTAAGTGTTGAGTTTATTCCAGCACCTGTTCTTCTGTCTTCTCTTTCTTCAAGAGTACCTCATGATTGCTATCACGGGGGAGAGACGGAACTGCTCACTGTTCTGGTGATTAAAACTGAGGCAGACAACCATCCTGATTCTCATCAATCTCCTTCTTTTAATTAGTTGCTCCTTCCTCACCATAAGACTCACAGATTCTACATGAGCTTTTTGCTTCACTTAATTCATCTCCTATTGATGTTATTCTTTGCTCTTACAAGTTGTTTGTTCTTTGAACAGCACCTTGGATTCCACACTGTAATTTATGTTTCTCTTTCTGGGCTTTATTGAGATTAGATTTGCACGTTTTCAAGGATTTTTGTTGGATTTCTGTTACAGCTATAACCCCCATGTGGAAAGCACTTGGTATACTCCAGGATGAAAAGTGCTGTGTAAAATGGAGAGTGGTATGTAAAGATTTCAATTAAATAATCTGCCCAAGGTTTGTTGTTACAAGAATGTGCTTGTCTAAACATTTTTAAGTGTTTTTTTACCTTGCTTTTGTGCCTGCATTAGTGGTGTGTTCTTAATAACTATTGGAGTCACCAAGGACACAAATCTGGTATTCCCTTCTCAAGCTATATATATACTTTTAACAACTCCCATGATAGAGCACGAGATTTCTCCTTCATTACTCTGCAGCCCATGATTTGCACTGCCATGATGCAGCTAATTAGCTGTTGACGTATTCAGAGTTCACATCTGCAGCTTTATTACCAGAATGAAAGCCACATGAATCTTCATTTTTGGTGGTTTTAGTTGTTTTTCTTCTAATATAAGACCTTTGGACCTTCCAGGTTTTCTTTTTTATCATAATTTCCAGAGCTCTATGTGAGCAATTATTGCCTGATTTCTGGAAAGTTCAAATGTATACCACCTGCCATAGCATCCATTAGTCATCACTCTTTTTCTGTCACAAGTTCATTGGTGCTAAGTGACTACAGCCGAAGTAAATTTAAAATGCAACTGGAGAATTAGAACTGTAGCATTTGTTGGTTTCATCTGTTTTGGAGATTACCCTGNTTTTTTTTTGTTATGTTTTAGGGTTTTTTGTTTGCTTACTAGTCCCAGTGTTAGGAAGGACTTTAACCCAAACATTTACATTTCAGCTAGTTATGGCACTTTTCAATTATTTTCAAGCTAGTGCACACAATGAACTGCTTGGCAGAAAGACTATACAGTAAGTTTATTTTAAATAAATATTTTACACTTCTATATTTTTAGACAATAGTGCTCCTTGCTGTCTTTATCTGTCTCAGGAGACCATGTAAAAAGCTGTATCATGATCCATTCCATGTAGGCTCTGTCCTGTGAGATTATTCCAGACATGAGGCTTGAGTTTATGCTAACTCAAGACAGAAGGAAAATGTGTGTCACCCTGAAGTTGATGGCAAAGTTCCTGTTGATGTCAAGAGGGCCAGGATTTCACCCACAGAGATTTGGCATCAGCTTCACAGGGGAAGCGTCAACATGGACTGCTCTGATAACATTTTTATTTTGTCAATGCCAAAGCATCCACCCACCCTATGTCCAAAAAGGAGAAAAACCCAGATGGTGTCACATCATATTGCCATCCGGATCTATTTCAAAAGAGTTTTAGAGCCAAGTCTGATCAATATATTTAAAATGTTTGACTCTAAATTTTCTGTAATGTTCCAGCAGGCAGTTCCTAGGATAGATGCCACAGTTAGCAGGGTATACATAACAACCACTCTCAGCTGAAGGAACTGGTCAAGGGCTTGGCAGGATCCCTCCCTCCCTCCAGTTATGGAATTAGACATCACAAGCAGAAAAGGAAAGACTGGTGCCCGAATCTAAGAAAGCCTTTCCCTCTTCCCTCCATAATCCCACAAGACTCAAGAGTGTATCCTATCAGTGGCTAGTTTTCTAAACAGTAGGAAGTCTGCTCCTAAGGAAGCCAGGGCCTGCCCCAGTCTCCCCCTGGGCAGAAACAGAAAGAAGACCTGGGGAAATCACTGGTGGGCAATAAGAAGCTTTGCATCCTTCAGCTCCTTCACACACGCCCTAAAAGTGGATCTGGGGGGTTTTAATCAGAAGCTAAAGCTGAGAAATTCTGGGGCTACAAAGACACAGGCTTGCCTTCCTCCCTCTGTCCTTGTTGTCTCTGGAGGAAAATGGATATTGACATGAGCAGAAGGATAAGTCTGGAGAGTTTTTTTAGACCACTGTTGGTTTTGTTTTGTTGCTTAATGAAACCTAAGCAGCAATTACAATTAAATTAAAATTGATTGGAGTTGAACATGGTATTCTAAAACGTACAAATGAACAGCTTTTCTCTTCAAATCTGTAGTCCCTTGTGAAAATCTTGCTGTATCTTTTTTCAATCTCATATAATTTTATAATAAAATAGAAGAAATGCAGACATCTTCCTGGAGCTTCATTTTAAACTTGTATAAATGACCATATTGAACTTCATGGACCAGATCTTTCTTTAACTGAATCTGAGGCAACTCCAAAGCAATTACATTTATTCTGATAGATTTCTTTAAAAGAGGAACAGAGC
>VZTM01025916.1:2684-17354 GCA_013400555.1 Jacana jacana | reverse complement strand
CCCCATGTTTCATCTCTCAAGTTTTTGCTAATGAGTAAAATTTCTTTAAATTTCTCACTACTGTAAAATCAAACATGGGACACTGAAGAAGTGAGAGAACCAAAATCATTATTGCAGATATCTAGTCTGATTTCTTCTAGGCCTGTTTTTACTCTTTTTTATTATCAACACACAGTCAGATCTGCTGCTGAACATGTAGTACCATGTAATTTTTACCACTATCCCCAGTTGCTACCTAACCTGACCTTGCTTTACAGCTCCCTGCAGAAGTTCCGTAGACAAAAGAATGACCCACATAAACTTGTGCTGTGTCAATCATGCAAATACTCTTTTTCTTGATCCTGAGGACTTATGAAATAGTTATTACCTTGTGAAAAATTTACTCAGCAGCTCATGACCTGTCATAGTTCTCTTTTAGCAGGGAGGAGGCTCAATATCTTTGGGACACTAGGTTATTTTAGAATAAACTTGCTTAACATTTTGTTTGGTTCCTTGATTTGGTGAAATATAGGATAAAACTATGAGTTAAAGCTCTAAGAGACATTTTTCCATAATCATGTTTTTTTTTCCCTATTTTGGAAACAAACTATGAGAAATATCCCTTTCTCATTTTTAAATTTTTCATCTCTTGGGGTTGGAGTCATATCTACCTTCAGGTGCACACATGCACATCTGAACTAGTTGCCTAGACTCCTTGTTTAATCTGTAAAGAGAAATGGCTACATTACATTACAATGGCCATCTAACTTCAGCATGCCTTTTCCTCTTTGACTATGAAGGGAACCTTGAAGGACCAGCACAGAGGTGGGCATCTGCATCATGTCTCTGCAGTCTGGTGAGATAGCTCTCACGTGACCTTCTTTTCATTTTTACCCTTTTACTCCCATAGTACTTACTGGATAGCAATTCAGCCATTGGTCACAGCTCTGGCCTGGATTATGGCTTCAATATTAAGTTTAACAGGTCAGGAGCATCTGGCATATGGACATCTGTGCTGTAAATGGATATCACACTCCCTGGACCATCTTTGGCCCTACCAACTCAAAGCATCCCTGGCAGCATTGAGACACTTCTTGGGAAACAGCACAGACCAAGAATTCTTGCCAACAGACAGAGTGGATGAGACTTTCTGGTTTAGGAGAGGAAGAGATTATAGTCATATGAATATTAAGGGTGTCATCCCCTGTGTCCTTATGACCACATCTTCCTGCCATATTTTATTTGTTAGCATAGATTTAGGCCATGCATCTCATCCTGTAAGTAAAAATAAAGTTTTTTGGTTCAATAGCAGCTCTTTTCTAACAGAATGTTTTATCCATTACATTTCATCTGACTAAATACTTCTTTTCCTAACGTAGCTTTTTGTTTTCATATGTAAAATGGTTTGCATTAGGTCTATATTTGCTGATATCTCTGTAGGAGGTGGTAAGTTGTTGACATTAAATATCAAGACAATTATTTTTGCCTATGGAACAGCCTCTAATGTCTGTTGCAGCAGAGCAGCAATATTTTTCTGTAGGAGTATTATCACTTTTGATAAGCACCCTAGTGGTTTATTTTTCAGTATGACATCTGTCTCTTTTCTTTCTTCCATTGAGTTTATATAACATATGCACCGGAATGATTAGTCTATATTCTATGTTTTGAAGGAAAGCAATTATTTGACTATTCTTTTCCTTACTTACTCTTTACCTCTAGCTTTCTGAAAATTTCCTCAGTCATAAAAGGTAGTTCTTCAACATCTCACTTTTTATTGGTTACTATTTATCCTTTCCCCCCCACCATGTCTTCTGATATAATTCAGGAATGGAAAAGCAGATTGAAAGACCATAAGTAGGTTTACTGTCTATCACCATTTTAAAACCCTAGATCTGGACCACTGTATATTTTTTCCCAAAATCTCAGAAGCTCCTTCCAGGGCCTTGAGGATGAACTGAGAGTTGGAAATCCTTGGAATGAATGACAGAGGGTCAGAGAAATACTGAGCTGAAGCCAAATCCTTGTCAAACTATGTAGGTCTATGCTAGATCTGGGTCATATTAACAATGCTTGACAAGATAGACAAGCTCTGAATAGTTAATTTCCCAGCTATTTTAGTCCATCAATCCAGTCACTGCCTTGAGCATAAGATCCGGTGTTAGTACATCACATTTGATCCCTCAACTCCCATAAGGATAGTCTCAAGCTCTCAGTAATGTGTCTCGGTACAAATCCTGTGCTGTAATTGCAGGCTCTCATTTCTTGGTACACATCTTGACCTGCAGGGTAGCTGGGCATCCTCCACATTTCTCTCTCTGACTGTTTGTTAGAGCAATTTAATAAAGCGCTGCAAGCACTACCTGGATATACAATTTAAGTAGGTCAACTTCTCTGAAAAAGCTGCTGGGTTCTCTAGTGGTTGGAAGCAATAATCACTATTCATGAGGCTTGCAGTATCACTCAAAGGCCTTGTTTAGATCAGACAGATCTATTGTGCCAGCTACTCTGCAAAGACATAAAAAGCACCTCTCCCGAAGACTTTACAACCAGAATTTAGAGTAGGCAAAGTAATGGAAAGAGCAAGGAAAAGATGGGGAAAAAGCAATAGTGAACAGCTTGAGACACCAGTTAGTAGAATATTTTAGATGTACTACCTTTATTCACTTTTTGTGATGCAATTTGTGATGCCAAATTGTGCTGCTGCAATCTTCCCTTTGTAGAGTGCAGTACCTGGAAAACAGGCATTATTGTCTATGATTTCTTGTTCTGGCGGGGCTACTGGTCTTTTCTGATGGTGGTTCATGACGCCCTACCCTTTAGGCATGGCAGCTAATCTCCTCTCCAGGTGGGGCAGGGATCGAAAGCTCTTTCCCTCATGACAAAAGGGCAGAGAGTGGAGGGAAATCGGTCAGTGTTTTATTTCTGCTTATGTGCCTGACTCATTGGAACAGGAAGATGACAGAGACTTCTGGAAGGACATCTGTGCTCCTCCTAATTCTTCTGCGCAATCCATAAAGCCTAGATGCATGAATACTCCAAAATACTTTAATTTACGACCTACTCCTTAATAGAATTGTGTTCAATAAACAACAACAAGGATGGTGGTGATGACAGTGAATATGAAATATTGCTTGAGTTGCAAACAATGCTTCTCAAAACCAAATAGACATATAAATAGTTCATATATTAAAGATGCTGTGAAAAACTGGAAACAATGCAGACAAATGACAACAACTTTTGAGGAACAGAGAAATGCCTTATAATGACAGATGCAAGGACCTCCCCTAACTCATTGCATGCAACACTAAGAGGTAACCTACATTCTAATATGACAAGAAAATATTCGAGTTATTATTATTATTTTTCTTAACCTGTCCGAGAAAGACATGATGCAAACCAATGTAAGGCTGTTAATGCCACTCAAATCCAAGTTAGGAGTAAAACGTGAATTTTCAGCAGTGAAGATGATTAATTGCTAGAACAAACATGAAACATCTGCCTTTGACTTCATCAAGGGTGTTTTGGTCTAAAGCAGCTTCAGTAAGACTGTGTGGTGGAATTCACATGGGAGGGGAAGTGAGGGACAATCCACACCTTATTCAGAATAAGCTTTAACCACATCATCTACTATCTTCTGTCCAACCTCACTGTCTAAGGATTTGGTAAGGTTTTTTGACACAGAGAAGGAAAGAGTTGGGTTTGAGAGGAAGGAGTCTGATCTGTACTGAAAGCATTCTCAAGTGTCCATGGTATTCAGGGCGATGTTATGTGCAATGTGTCCTCTTCATCCTCAGCATGGCAAAGGGGGCAGGAAGGAACAGGACGGCAAGTCCTTTTGTGTGGTTGATAGCTGTGCTAAAGAAACAAGTATAACTTGGGTGGCTTTACTCTTGACTTAGAAGAGAGTGAGGACTGATACTTACTGAATGTTTATTTATGTGCATGAAAACTGTCATCTATACAGCTGATAATTTGGGGGTGTATAAGACATCTGATCCCATTCTGTGTCATACCAGTCTAAAACTGGAGTACTGAGGAGTAATTCCAGATTTCTGTTTTGAAAAGCATTGTTGTCTTTCTGCATTTTGAGTCCCAAGCCCATGGAAAGCAACAAGTACAAGTGCTGCAGCCCGACTGCTGAACCAAAAAAAAACCCAAAAGAAAACAAAACAAAATCCAGAATCATTGCCAAAAGCAATTTTCCAGTATATGTTTGATGCATTGTACAATGGACCCTCTGCCAATAGTACCCAGCATAAAAGGAAAGTGATATAAATGTCTGATAACAGCTATAAAGATGAAGCACTATGCAATAAAGACCAGAACTGTGCTGAACAAGCCAGCTGAGAACAGCCCACACAGGAAGCAAAAGAGAGGTCATCACTTGTCTTTCATGAAATTATGCTTTAAATCAGAGCTGGAGATGGTGGCAGAGGAGTCCAGTGTGGGGTGTTTGCAAGAGCACTGAGGGGGAATATCTTAAAATTCTGAGAGATAAAATTGATAAAGAAGTGGTGTTTTGAGGCAAAGGAAATCATTTAGAGTTTCTGCAAAATCAGCAATTGAATTGAGTTGTGGCTGGTAGGGAAAGGATGAATATTGCCTTGATTTAAGAATTTCTTTAGTATTCGTTTTCTTACTGTTTTTTTCCTGAAATAAAGATATTAAACAGTTCAACTTTCACAGCAGATGAAAGGGGAATCATGTTCTTTCCCTCTGTGTAGATGGATGCATCCACTAGGACCTGTATCATTTTCAAGCACTTACTGCTGAAGTTCTTCTCTTCAGAGAATCTTACATTCAGGTGATGAAGCCGTGCAGCACAACTGCAAGGCACATGAGAAAATAACATTACTCACATTTCTCTGACAATGGGTGAGACAGATTTAGGTAAAGGCTTTATCATGGCCACAAAGTCATTAAAAAATAAAAAAATGGGACTGGGATATCAAAGCTCCCTGGTCTCAGCCCTAAAAGACAAACTGATGAATATGGCCCAGAAGGTCCTCCTACAGGTTGGGAGCAAAACCATACAATGAACTGTGGACAGTATTTTAATGGTTTGCATCAGGAAGGATGATCAGGGCTCTGCAGTGAACCATCTCAGGATCTGTTCGAAGGATTCACTGGTTACCCATACAATAAACTATAAAACAGGAAGAGAAGATTAACATTCGAAAAATCTTGATAAATGGGTTCAAAGAGATGAAATAAATAGAATGGGTGAATTGCAGTAAGGATAAGCTTCACTCAAGCAATAAGGACAAATCCTGGAACAGGAACAGCAGGCAGCTGTCTTTGCAGATGGATCTGAGAGTCCTAGAGAAATGAAGCTGAAGTTGAATCAACAACAGGATGACTATTGCAAAGAAACAATCACAACCCTAGGAGCTCTGGAGTGGAGAGGTGCCTGGAAGGTAGAGGGAAGGGAAATACAACTGGAACCGAGTTTCTGTCCACACTTGAATTAAATTCAAAATGCTAATTATTCTTAGAATAGAGAAACCATTTACATCTCTAAGGTCATGGGGCTGAAAGCACACCTGGGATCATGTTCAGAAAAGATTTATTTACTTGGGCCTACTGTGGGTGAACATGGGAGAGCCTTGGATCTGCTGGCAAGAGTAAGAGCTGCCCTCGACGCTGAAATACCCACCTGGTCTGCATCCTACCTGTCCTGCTAGTCCCCATTTTTGGGGGATTTTTTTCTGCTTAAAAAGGCTCTGTTTATTTTCCATTCCTCTAAAAAAAGACAGTTTCCCTGAAAGGACCTTCCTGAAATTTAGTCATGAAAGGAATTAGATTCAGTTCATTTTTACTGGCTGTTTTAAATCTTTTTGTACACTAAACCCCAACGCTACAGTTGTTCTACATTGCAGAATGTGTGTAGAACTGCACGCATATTTTTTTCATAGACTCTCTTCTCTGACACACTGCCAGAATGGAGGAAATCTCTGAAACATCACATTAAAAGTTTCTTACAATTTGTATGTAATCAGGATCTCAGTCTACATCGGCCATGAATTTCAGTAAGGCTTCAACCTCTGGGTGGAACCTCTGTTACTTAAAGCATGACAGCTGTTCTCAAAGACTTCAGCTGAGTCCTGCTGCAGTGCAGTGTAATTGAAACCGCTGTTGAGGAGAGGGGTGGACTGATTTTTGCTAGCTGGCACAACAGCTAGGAGCATGGTTCTTTTCCAAAAGCTACTGTAGGCCCACTCCAAAACCTGTCTCGTATTGCCTGAGGTGACCACATTCCTTGTGGTTATTTCTGACACATGTATGGTACAGTCACAGAAAATGTGAGAAGCATGTGGTAGAACTGGCAAAACCTTGCTTTCCAAGATATTAATTGGACTTTCTGCCTTTGTAGAAAGTTGTTTCTGTTGTCAAAATGAAGAAGAATATGCCATATTAGAATTATCAATACGGAATTAAAATAATGGTTTTTTTAATGGCTTTTCTCTATGCTTAAAACGGGTTGCAGCAGAGGGTGGTATAGGCAAGACACAGGGTCAGGTATTGATTCACAAGACGTAAAAAATAGGAGTGTTTTCCTTCATTTTAGCAGTGCCAAAACTTGAGACAAACCTGTTTACGAGGATGTGATGATGGCAGGAGGCCCAGTTCAGAAATTCGGCTAAGCAAAGCAGACTTCTGCCCATATCATGAACACCACATATGTGAATTGTCGAAAATACACTTTAAGGGGAAACAATTCATGCTTCCTGGCTTCACAGGATGGAGAAAATTGCTGGAGTTGCCAACTCCAGCCTGGCTAAGTTAACCAACTTTGTATCAGAGTGAGAAAATCTGACAGCATGAATTTTCAAAAGCATGGGAGTATTATATAGAAAAGCCTAAAAAAGTTCTTATTTCCCAAAAATGAGTTTCTGAAGCTTGTTTAGTGGTAATTCTTTTCAACAATATGCTAGATTCTACCTTCAGGAGCTTTTGTTCATTGCTTTTAGGATTCATCTCAGGCTACTGAAGCATTTGTTAAGTCAAATGAAGTCATAATATTGGGAACTGAAAGAGTAATACAGAGCTATCAGGTTTTCATATTTTATTGTATGTGAGTGGCAAGTGATTTCCAAAACACCTTGGAGTCAAGAGACAAATTTTAACTGCACTGGATTGCCCGGCAGGTGTTTTTATGTTTTGCTGACTTAATCCTGGCTTAGCATGCAAAGGCCACATTGTAAAAAAGGAGCAACTTCTTTTAGTCTTTTCAGGTTTGTTGTCAGGAACCGAAAGCTGGTATCAAAGGGCTAGAAAAAAAAAAGAACTCAGTCATTTCAGATTTGGGACCCAAGGCAGACTTTGGGTGGACTGGCGACTGGAATACAGCATCTCACAATCTAAAGAAAAGATCTTGAAGACAGCAGATGAAAATTACAGTGAAATAGCTTCCTACATGTGACTGAACTTGCTGGTTGGTTAATGCAATTTGTATTTCTATATTATATATATATATATAGCCAGTTTCAGAAATGCAGTGAGTGTAAAACCAGAGCTGTTATGCTGTGTAATTGTGTGTAAGACTTCTGTAGAGTTGGAAAAGTTTTCTCAAGGGGACTCCCAGAATTCTTCAGCAAAAATCATGCCAGGTACAGTCTGAGCTAATTTACTTCAATAGAAGAATGAGCGTGGAATTTCTCTCAGGTTATTTAAATAGCACTCTCCAAAAATTTATTTTGTAACAAGGAGATTTTTTTCTGATAATTGCTCTTTTTGATATCTGATTAATAATTTCATAAATGTATACATGTTGCTAGCTGCTAAACTCATCATAAAATATGAAGTACTGTCTTAACAAGCTTCCTGCTTCCTGTAGATTGTTGTCAAGGAACACATTTAGTATTCTCTAAGGCCTAGTCAGAAACTAATCGCAGATTCATAGAATCATAGAATGGTTAGAGTTGGAAGGGACCTTAAAGATCATCCAGTTCCAACCCCCCTGCCATGGGCAGGGACACCTCCCACTAGACAAGGTTGCTCAAAGCTCCATCCAGCCTGGCCTTAAACACTTCCAGGGATGGGGCATCTACAGCTTCTCTGGGCAACCTGTTCCAAGACCTCACCACCCTCACAGGAAAGAATTTCTTTCTGGTATCTAACATAAATCTCCCTTCTTTCAATTTAAAACCATTACCCCTTGTCCTGTCACTACACTTCCGACAAAGAGTCCCTCTCCAGCTCTCCTGTAGGCACCCTTCAGATACTGGAAGGCTGCTATAAGGTCTCCCCGGAGCCTTCTGTTCTGCAGGCTGAGCACCCCCAGCTCCCTCAGCCTGTCTTCATAGGAGAGGTGCTCCAGCCCTCTGATCATCTTCGTGGCCTTCTGCTGGACTCGTTCCAACAGGTCCATGTCCGTCCTAGGCTACTGAACTGGACACAGTACTCCAGGTGGCATCTCACAAGAACAGAGTAGAGGGAGGGAATCGCCTCTCTCAACCTGCTGACCACAATTCGTTTGATGCAGGCCAGGATGTGACTGGCTTTGTGAGCTACCAGTGCACACTGCCGACTCATGTTGAACATCCACCAACACTCCCAAGTCCTTCTCCTCAGGGCTGCTCTCCAGCCATTCTCTGCCCAACCTGTATTTGTGCTTGGTATTGTCATGTGCCAAGTGCAGGACCCTGTGCTTGGCCTTGTTGATCTTCATGCAATTTGCACTAGCCCACCTCTCCAGCCTGTCCAGGTCCCTCTGGATGGCATCCCTTCCCTCCGGTGTGTCAACTGCACCACTGAGCTTGGTGTCATCAGCAAACTTGCTGAGGGGGCACTCTATCCCACTGTCCATGTCTCCACCAAAGATGTTAAATAGCACTGGTCCCAATACCAACCTCTGAAGAATACCACTTATTACTGGCTGCCACTTGGACATTGGGCTGTTTACCACAACACTTTGAGTGTGGCCGTCCAGCCAGTTCCTTATCCACCGTGTGGTCCATCCATCAAGTCCATGCCTTTCCAATTTTGAGATCAGGATGTTGTGCAGCACAGTGTCAAATGCTTTACATAGGTCCAGGTAGATGTCTGTAATGTTCCTATAGGCACAGATCTCTGCACTAATGTTATCTGGAAAACCCTCTTTTAGTGAAAAACCCGCATTCTCCAGTATTACAAAAAACATATTTCTATGTTTTTGTCATTGGATAAACTGCCTTTGATAACTTCCTGACTCTGCAAAGGAGCCCTGTACTGCCTGAGGTGTCTGAAGGGAATATGGGCTAATTAGAAGTCAGAGTCAAAGCCTGAGAGACTTTGAAAGTAATACTGTGCTTGACAAACACTTTAAGTCAACATATTTGGGTACAGCCCAAAAATGCTTTGCCACACACTCTCACCCTGCAGCTCCTCCAGCTCTGAAACAACCTTGGTCTGAGAGGTGTGGGATGACCCACTCCAACTTAAAATTAACATGGCAAAAAGGAAAGGGGAAAAAGTGACTTTAATTTGGTAGGAGGAACTGTGGGGAGGGGAGTGAGGAGTTTGGCAGGTGAGATGAGACTGCAGCTTTTAGTGAGAGCACCCTCGGAAAGCATTTGTGGGCTCTGACTTTGGCTGCTGACAATCTACATCACTTGTCTGCTCTGTCTCTTTGGCAGACATTTCCCTTTGCTTCTTAATAATATGGCGGATTTAACCTCCGCAGAAAAAGTAATTTTCCATTTTTCTTGAGAGAAATGCTGTTCCTTTATTTTTTTCCTTTGGTATTTTTTTCCTGTAATTTATTAACTGTAAGTCAGACTGAGACAAGAAGCAATACAGTAGCACCGAGCCCTAGTTCCTTTCCACTGTTGCACACAACCAAACCAGTATTGATTACTAAGAACAATCTCTATTGCTTTGCTCATTTTGGAGATATTCTTTTCTGTGCAGTTTCTATTTCATTTCCTGTGAGCACATGTTAGCCAAGGCAAACTCACCCCACAGCGCAGCGAACATGAACGAAATAAATATATGAAGCTTTTGGCTGTTTTTGTGTTTGGTTTTTCTTTTTTTTTTTTTTTGTAAGTTGGGTGCTGTTCATCTTACTGAAACAAACAAATAATCAAACAGAAACCCCTGCTTGACAAAACACATTTTCAAAGTGAAATATTCTTCTTATTTCTCGAATGTAAAATCTGCAAAGGAGCCATTGGTAGTGTAGAGGAGAGTTTCTGCAACAACTAAGTAGACCTGCAGGGTTTTCACAGCTGACAAGAAGGACTGCAGTGAAGGTAATTCTGCTCAAATTCATATTTCTCTGTCATATAGATGACTTGGCTACTTCCACATTGGTCATGAAGGTCAGCCTCCAGGTTGAATTTTCCTCTGGAGTACCCTGAGACCTTCTGTGCTCCTCTGTGCCTAGATATGGGCACAGGGCTCAGGCACAGCAGTCTCAAAGACAACCTTATCAAATGTTTTGGTTTGTAAAATATGTTCTCTTGGGATATACAGGGCTTTCCCCCCAGGCTGAGAAAAGGATTTCCCAGCTCAAATAACTCAATGTTCAACTGAAGTTTGTGACACGGCCTTTTCCTCCACAGTACTTCTCTGCAAACAGCTTTCCAACATAATCCTCTATCTCCCTTCTGCCCATTCCTGGTGAGGAAGGGCTAACATCAAAAATAGATGCTGATAATCACAGGCAGTTGCAGTTTTACTATATTACTGGATGCAGCTCCTCAGAAACTTCATTTTCCACTGGAGATACTCCACTGCTCTCCCACAGCACAGCAGGCTCAAAAGAAATCTTGAATTTATCAGCAAAATAACCAGCAACTTCCTCACAGCTAGAGAATCTATCTGCAAATGGAAATTGTTGGATTGAACCAGCTGCACACCACCTGGAACATTTTCACTGCAGCAATTTGTAGCAGAGGAGATAATTATCTTTTTTTTTAAAATCTCTCTTAAAAATATCACAATAATAGTCCCACTAGCTGAATTCAGGGATTTGTACCAGTGGTTTTCTGGAGGCCTTGTGTTCTTTTGCTGTGTTTCTGGGTTTTTATTTCCTATTTTTCCCTTAAGACAGTGGTGAACTTCAGTGTCTGCAGAGAAGAAAGTGGGGTAGAAGGTCCAGGTACTCACGAACAACGGGTCTCTGGCGGAATCCACCCAGCTCTGATTAGGACCGCCGGGGGAGCAGTCATAGCATGAATACAGTTTTCTGAGCTCATCTTGTTCAATGATCTTTTTCATTTACATAGTCCTTATAGTTCTTTACCCCAAGACGGAAAGACCACTCCAATCTCAGAGTGCACTTAGTTATACCTCGATTGGTTCAAACAGAAAAAGCAAAGACCGGCATTTCTAGCTGTACTCTGCTTCTCTGCCGGTGGGATTTCCTTCATCGTAGACTTCCCATTGGTGACATTAGGATGTCTAGGAATCAAGAGATGTTGACATTGAGAATGTTCCCCTGGAGAGTTAGCTGGCATTTTCTTTCCAAATTAGGATGCTTAGCAAGCCTGGGACAGAAAAACTAGAACTGCACCCATTGGTACTGCAGATGTTATAAATACAAATGGATAGTCAAAGGTTGTTAATTTTTATGTGCATAAAATACACACACAAGAGAAGAATATAAACTAACTATAAAACAGATGCATGGTTTTCTCTAATGCTGTGCTCATAATATTCTGAATGCTGAGAAGTTCTCTGCTCTCCCCCAATTATTTATTTATTTGCATTCCAAATGTTTGTGTATAAATTCAGCTCTTATTAAAGTTATTCATTGAAAGCACTGGCTGTAACAAGCTCTTGAAGAGTCTTGCTCTGTGAAAGCTTTCCTCTTGACATCTTTTGGACTGCATCTTTATTCAGGTTTGAGATGTTCTTTCAGTTCCAATGGGACTGAATATATATCCTCCTTTTAAAACAAAACAAACAACAAATCCCTCCAGCTCTCCTGGGAATGAATTAGTATCTCACTTCTTTGTGGAAAGGGAGCATCAAAAAAATTCTACCTCATTCTGAATATTGTGAATTTTCCACTGAGATGATTTTTCTAGAAATAATGCTGTTTCAGCAAAATAAGTATTTTCCTGAGGAAACCTGGCTTCCCTTGCTACACTCTTCTGCCTTCCTATTTTTCTTCTGAAAAAAACTCAAACATCGCAGATATATTGGATTTATTCAAAATTGTTTTTACTTGAAAATAAAACATTGTGATCCTCTGAACTGTTTTGATGTGAGCAGTTTGAGGTTAAAACACAGTGTAAATCTTTTTAACTGAGCTCTGTGTCTCATTTTAGTACATAGGGCTCTCATAATCTGCTAAGTAGCCTCATCCAAGGGGAGAATGAGGATCTAGGGATTGAAATTGCAATTGTAATGTGTGCCACAGCTCCTTGGGCAGAGGCACTTCAATGTCACCTCAATTTTAAATAAAACCTTTCAATTTGGTGACAGTAGAGCCTTTCATTTCTATGCACCAAAAAAAAAAAAAAAAAAAGAAGGGAGTTTTCAGATCTGTTTTCAGAGCTTGTTCTGCTCTTTCAGCTTTTTGACCTGATTTAAAAGGAAAGAAAGTGTCAGAACTGGTGGAAAAGAAATTCCAATTTTTGTTCAAGCTCTAGTTTAGTGTCTGCTGTGCAGTGCTATTGCTCACCAAAATGACTGTCCCTATCCTAAGAAAATTTGCACACCCATTTGGGGGAGTTTTGCTGAAGAAAGGGCAGTAGGATTTTAACTGTGTGAGAGCAGATAAAAATATAACATGAAATCCTGCTATGTTGGACCACAGTTTTATACATAAGACAGCATACTCTCACAGGGAATGGAGAAAGTCTTGAAATTTCATGTAGAGGGCTTCCTGAAAAACAGTCATTAGCTGAAGTGTGAGCTCTAGTACTCAATAATATTCACCTCATCTTTTGGGGAAGAGTAATTCTCTCTACTGCCAGAGTAAAGGAGGCCAAATCTGTGCCCTCCAGACCTGTGCTGTTGGATAGGCTGCAAAGATGGATTTTTATCTTCCCATGTCCCACTGAGGTATTAGTTACCTGAACAGAACTCTGAGATTCCAAAATTAAAGGGCAAGAGGTCTGGTGTGATCTCTAATATATAGATTAATTACGGTATGGGGACCACAGCAGAAGAGCATGTCTGGTAAATTATCTTGTTACTGAATGTAAGAGGCACACTGGTACTTGTCCTTTGAATTATACGGTAGTTAGTCCTGTACCCTGCAATATTAAAATAATACTCAGTTTAATAATCTGGAGATGAATAGTACCTTTAACTCATTTCAAATAAAACTTGCACGGTTCTTATCACCTCTATCTTTATACCTGACTAAAGGCTTCAGGTATTCTCTTTTTGCAAGGAATATAAATTAACATGGATAAGAAAATTCAAAACTGTGATTTGCGTATCAGGAGAATCCACATTTCTCATGTGGATTTCAGCAGAAATTTTGCCTGAATTGAACTAATAGGATTTGATTGAGTTTGTCATGATTTGCCTTGCAGTATCACAGCGAAGCTTTGCTTCTTTGATTATATGTGGAATTTTATAAACACATGAAAGGAATGTGCTTTTGGAAGGCAGCATAGATGAGGAGTCCAGCTGGTCTGCCAGTGCATAAAGGCAGTATGGAAATGGCTCTCAGTACTTATCATGACTGTAAAGTTTTCTATATTCTTTAGGGTCTCCATTGTTGTAAGGCTTATGCATGTGAATTATTGTTTCCACAGGAATCCATGCAGATCACCCTGGTGGCCTGCACTAGCAGTTGTTGTGTGTATCAAAAATTATGTTTAAAATATCTGTCTGGAAGTATCTATTTCTCTTCTTCATTGACTGTAGATAACATAGATGGCCCACATTCAGCTAAAGCTGAATGAGATAAACCTGTCTATTAATTGAAAGGTGGCGGGGTATGGTGAGTTCATATAATCTAGAACAAAGGGTAGTAACAGACCAAAGAGCTTCCTGAACTTAACTAAGTTAACTCTTGTTTCAGTCTGTTAAGAAAAAAAAGAATAGAAAAGGAACAACACAACACAAACCCAAAGAAACAAATGCCTAAGCAGGACTCAGTTTAAAATTGCCAGTTGTAAAGAACTGATCACTGCCCTTGATAAGTCATTCCATTTCTTAATTACTTACAACTAATAACTGTACCTCAGCTTCTTCCTCCAGCCATTAGATGCTTGCCTGACAGGCTGACCAAACATAATTAAGGGTTACATCCCCTAAGAGACCATATAAACCATGTTTATAACACTGTTTGCCTTCTCTTCAACAGTCTATGTAGACAGAAGTCCTGGACCCTTTCCCTACAAGTCGAAACTAAAGCCATTCCTTAAATTCTGGGTGGAATTCATCTCATTTAATTCAATATCTATTAACTCGCCACATCACCTAAACTCGACGCAGACTTCAAAAGTGAATGGAAACCAGGTGTCAGCATGGGTGAAATGAGTTGTCCTCTTAGGGTATCTGTTCATGAGTCAGTAGTGACAAAGCTACAGAAGGAGCTGAAACTAGATCCCCAATTTGCAACTAGGTGAGAACAAATTTTATGGCACATCAATGCCGCAAAATAATTTCTTAATGAATAACTTTACGGTTATGGGGTAATTTCTCAGTCCTTCTTTTTCAGTATAAAACAACTGAGAAAGAGTTCACAAGCTTTGAACAAATTAACACCCAAATATGCCTGTAAGTCTAGAGAAAGCCCTG
>VZTM01025915.1:95500-128353 GCA_013400555.1 Jacana jacana | reverse complement strand
GCTTCACTACAGTAGCACCCACAGGAAAAGGACTCTGGATCTGGAAATGATCAGGGTTTTTTGTTTATGCTTAAGACAAGTGTACATGTGACCTAGACTTCAACTTTTACTGTGCTGACACTATAGGAAACACTTCCCTTGTCAGTAAGTTCATATGTCAACACCAGAAGTAGTTACAGCAGTTGCAACTGGTGGCTACCTTTTCAGCTGCTTTTCTGGCCGTTTTTTTAGGTACTCTAAGAGGACTGCCTAAACAGATGGAATATGAGGCTCTACTGAGAAATTAGTTAATTCCTCAATAACCAAAGTTGAGTTTTTCCTCTGCAAGTATCTACAGCAGAATTCAGTGTTGCATTGTTCTCATTTTGTGACAGTGACACATCTGTAGCCTACTCTATACACATGTTGGCTTTCAAAAATGAAGCATGAACCTCGTGTTATGCCCTGAGGACCTTGCAGTAAAACTGTCACAAGACATACAATATGACATATACCTTTCCTTTACTCAATTATTATGCATGTCCTTTGCCCATATTTACTCAGAAAAATAAGCCTTTTTGAATCATGCAGTGATTGCAAAAGACATATGTCTTATTTTTTGAAGATCTTGTACATCTATGAAATCTCTGGGTTTAAGTTTGTTATTTGCGTCTCCCTGTGCAAGTCTAGGGAGATAAGAAGAGAAAACAGAGAGTTAGCTGCACTTGGGATTCTCGCCAGTCTTTGTGAGATGGAAAATTCCTTCCTAATTCCATATCTGACTTTAAATTTGACCCTCAGCATGTGAGCAAGATAGACCAACACAACACACTTCAGAAAAAAACGATCCTTTGTGGCCAAGCGGGACATTAGTGCAACTTTTCCAGGGTCCTAGTCTAGCTGCTGCCAATCAGTGAAGCTTTTGTCTTCCCTCAAGCATCTTGGAGCATGTGGGTAAACTGGGCATCCGAAAAAAGAACTGTCCTCTCCCTCCTGCAGGCTGTCAACAGAAGCCTTGAAACATGAGATTTGGTTGTAGAGTTCATCTCAATGCAAAGCTACCAGAAAGATGAGTATGTTGAGCACAATACAGAACTTTAGTGGTCCCCAGGGGAAAGTTCTAGTTTTGCATATTCTGACATTAAAGATCACTTATACATTGAAACTTTTTCATTGCTAGTCTTTGTGTTGAATGAATCATTTTTCTGTCTAGAGGATAGATTAAAAAATATTTAATAGATTCAGAATGAGATTGATCGTTGAGTGATGTCTTTAGAAATGAATCTGCTTGTTGGTATCAACCCTTTAACAAAACCTTTGAGATCTTCCCATAAACCAGTTTTGAATCCCTCTGTTAATTGCAGTGTTTAAATTTCTACAGTCATACGCATTGGAGAAGTCCATGTTGTGGTCTATACAGTTGCTTTTTTTCAAGTCAGCATCTCATAAAAATAACTGGGTTTTTTTTTTTTGACGAGATGGTTCACAATAATTGTATTTTATCCTCATTGATTTTTAGAAAGAATGCTGACTTAACTCATTTCATTATTGTATCCAAAATGATATTGGGGTACAGCACCTATAATTTCCTGGGCCTTGCTTCTTTACTAGTTATTTAAGACCTAGATACACTTGTAGTTCTCTCACCCTTTGGAATTTTCCCAGTTTTCCATGAGTTGTTCAGTATCAACACTAGTGGTTCGGAGAACTCCTCATTGAGTTTATGTAAGACTCCAGGCCTGTTGATTTGAAAACATTTAATTTTAGCAGATCTCATCTCACATCTCCTTTTATTACCTACAGTGAATTTTGTTGTGCTGACGTAATATGGGATGATACATTCGCCAGCTTCATTCCAAGGACAAAACAATGTGCGAAGGACAAAATGTTTATTGGATATTTCCGCCTTTTTTGGACTGTCATTTACAGTTTTATCACTCACATCTAGCAGCAGGCTCATGGCCAGTCTCAAGCTTTTTCTAATATTTATAAAAATATCTTTTTTGTCTCTTTACCTCTGTTAACTATTAGTACTTTCTTGCTCTTATTAACTTCCCTCATAAGTTCCCTCTATAATATTGTATCTTAGAAATTGTTACTAACCTTTACTTTCCCCTTTCCTGTATGCTGCAAGTATACGATTTTTAGTATGTTTTATTGCCATCTTTTATCCTAGACAGTTTCTGGTCTTGTATAAATATTTTTGTGCTTCAAAGTGCATTTTTGGCCCATGATTGGATCGGCTCAACACTTTCTTTTACATTTGCCATTTGATTTTACACTGCCAGTCAATTGAACTGACAGTTGTTCTAAACCTTCAAAATTTGTCCTGTTTAAATCTCCAAGCCTGCATTTTGGAACCAGTCCTCTTATTGATTGATACCACATTCTACTTGCATATTGTGGTTGTAACCACATCACCAATATTGGTACTTAGGTAATTGCCAGTTGAGGAAAGCACTTAAAGCTTCTAGTTTGTCAGAAACAAGTCTATGGCTGAGCTGTTTGAGTTTCCATGGGGAAACTTTTATGTTACCACTAGAGCCCCAGGAAACTTAACTTGTTTTTTTACTGGCCACTTGATAGGTACAGCACATACTCTTAGCAGGAGCACATCCCCAATAAAACAGTTTATTTCAAGTTAGGAAGGAAATTGTAATAAGAATCAGGCAGGAAGTAGTATGAGCAAAGAGTCATTAGGAGCAATTTCAGTGAGATTCCCAAAGGATGCACGAGGGGTTGCCTGAAAATTCCTGGAGTTTTTTTCCCCTCCCACTAGTGGGCTGCTCATTCTTGCTCCATGCTGTGTGCTACCCCTGCTATTGTGCTAGTGGAAATGTTTATAATGCTGTAAGTAAAAGCACCAAAAGATCAATCAAATTTTTAAAATGTCACCAATGAAGATGTGTTCTGACTTACAGCAGGGCCTTCTGGAAGTTGTATCAGCCAAACACCTCTTTTTGGAACTTGTAACACCAGCCTGAAAAAAAGTACTTGATGGTATATTTTGTACCAGTCCCCAGGGCAGAGAGATAAAATGGGTATAGGTTGTCCTTTGCACACTGGCAAGTATAACTGTCATGCTCACTTTGGTTGCTTCAATGCTGTATGAGCAGTCTTGATTCCAGCTTTCCACTCTGAGATGTTATAGGGCTCCCTGGGAGAAATGTCAGTCAAATACCTGGGAACTTGTTGAGAATGATGAAAGCCCATGAAAAAAGGACCTTCAGAAGGGAAGGCTGTCCTTTTCACTGTAAAGTAGACTTTGGGTTTATCTTTTGGTGAAGGGGAATTCAGTTCATCCCCTGACCTTGCATTTGTGTTTTTGCTGGAGAACAAGTACGTAAATGAAGAGTCTCTTCACCATTTGAAACTTAAAAATTGTCTGTCTTGCCTCTCTCCAGTTCTTTTTCTGATATTTGCCAAGATAGCATTTTGGGTTTTGTGGGGTTCATAGGCTGCCAGGAAATATTACAGGAGTAGCTCAAGAGAGAGCAGGATGGTTTTCCTTTGGCAGAGAGCAAAATTCCTCCCAACAGAGGGGAAAGTATGGCTAAGAAATGGTGAACAAACATTCATGTTAATGGCACAAGCTGGCCAAGGGTTTCTTCCATTCCTGTGTCCGGAATTGTGACTCTCCTCACTCAACTTTCCTTATTTCCCCTCCCACATAGCTAATGAAAGCACCCATTAACTCTGCCCCTACTGAGAACCATGTGGGGATGGAGTGAAGTCCTGTGGACAGGGGGTTGATTCCGATGGAGGACGTTACTGGATGTGAAACGCGCATCCAAGCCTGGTCCTCACCTGACATTCATAGATGTACCTCATTAATCCTGACAGCAGCACAACTAGACAGCATAACGCCCTGTTACAAAGATACATATGTAAATATCTAGTCACAGTAAAAAATATCGTAGTGGGTTTTGGTTTTTTTTTTTCCTTTTCTTTTCTATTCTTTTCTTTTCTTTTTCCACTTGCTTAAATAAGCACAGCGGCGCTGTTTTTTTATCACGCTCCTGCTCCTGCATTTTTCCAACCCAATTAGGCCATTACCAGGGCTAAATGAGGCATGGAGCCTCCAAAAGTCACACCGTCGTCCCGGAGATGAAGCGCGTGTAGCTGCAGAGTTGGCAGGCAGGAGAGGTGGCTGGGGCTCACCGGAGTGTGACCCCGTGTGTTTTCCTGTTCCAGAAAGATCACCTTCAGAAAGGAGGGGGGGAAGTATATTAAAAAATATTACTTTTAAAAAGGCTGTTTTAATGAGGAATTGCCACATCGTGTTCAAATAATGCAGCTGTGTTTCTTAGGGATGCACAGAGGAAGTGGATGGCCACCAACTCTTCTGATTTCTGGATAGCATGGCAAAAAAGGCTGTGAAGATCATGAAAGCCTTCATGTATCTTCTGGTGGTTCTGATATTAGTTTTACCCTTCCTGGTGAAGAGCTCTCCGCCTGCTGCAGCCTGTCCCCAGGTCTATACTGCTTCTGGGCAACCCTGCTCTGCTGGGAGCCAACTGGTACTCCAGTGGCCAGGCTCCCTTTCCAGCTGAGGGCCTTCAAGTCATTTGTACTGTGCCAGTTTGTGCAATAAAGCAGGGTGCTCTTCAACTCTTTCCATGACACAAACCCCATACTTGCTTCTATTCCCAAGCTGCTGGGAACTCTTTGTGCTGGATGTAGAAATGATGCAGAGGAAGGGGTCATCTGACCTGCCCGGAAGCTCTCATAGCTCTCACTCATGGTCCTTAAATTATGAACTGGAAAAAATTATATCTTAAGTGTCTAAAATAAGGGAGGGTGGCAAGGGGGGAAGGCTTCATTTAGAAAGACAAAGAATACAAAAAGTAGCAACTTGGCTCATCAAGGACGAGCTTGGTGTCTCCTTTATTTCAGAGAGGAGCTCTGCCAGAAATGATGATAATTTTATGTCATAAACTGTTTTAAATACATAAGGTTTTGTGTACTGAAAGGAAATTAACAGCTGCACTTTTATGACTTTTATTTTTGTACAGTGAAAAGAGTGGATAAACTCCATTGCTCTGAATATGGATTATATTAGAAGCTGAATAGCTTTCCTTGTCCCTACCTTCACCTCAGTTCTGCTGCCTTTACTCACACTGAGCAATACCTTAGTTACTAGCTAAATCATATGAAACTTCTTGCAGAATATGGTAGTAGAATTGGGCGCAATACTGGATTTACCAGATAAATAAATATGGAAGTGAGAAAGATACAATTCCTAACCTATTCCATTTTAAAAGAGTGTTAATATATCTGTAGAGATATATGTAGTCAAAAGGAGCCCACACCTCAGCATTATTAGACATCTTCTTCTGTATCCAGCTGAAACAGTTTTGAGGTGTTATTCTTAAATCAACATTCTCTTTACCTGGGCAGTGTCCCCAGCAAAAGCCATGCTCCTGATCTGCTTCAGTGCCAAATCTTGCCAATTTGGTTAATCTCATCATCAGGGATATAGATTTTGTGCACAGAAATGTGTATTTCTCAGTTGTGGAGAGAAGAAAAAAAGGTGTTAATTATTTTATGTTATTCTAGGGCTGACTTTTACAAAATCAGGGCTGTTTTTTACAAAACTATTTCCTTAGGACATTCACCAAGTGCTAACCAGTGGAGCTAGAAATGTTCCTTGTAAGACACCAATATTGTAATTGTCTAGCACAACATTTTTAACACAGACATTATTGGGTACTGCTAGAGGCAGGCTCTTCTATGGTATGAACTGCTGATTTGAATCTGGATGGCAATTTCCATCATGTCATATACTACAAGGCAGAAAACACACATCTGTGGGGTTCGAAACTAATGCCATAAAGAAATTAAGAGGGATTATTCAAAACACATTTATGCCTGTCCTCCCCATCTTTGACAAATAATCATGGAAAGTTTGCGTCATAGAAGCTTGTAAAGTACGTGGTGCATCCCTGAAGGGGGCAGGAGGAACGATAGAGGACTGCTACGCTGGGTGTTTGCACGTTGCTGCCTTGATATTGCTACTCACCAGTACTGGCTGTATGTCATGGGTCTGTGGTAATCATCTTACTGACAATTTTAGCAAGGAAATGCAGCCCCACACACCCAGCCAGCATTTCTGAGGTGGATAATATAAATAATCATAAATGATAAACAAGCCCTCATATATCACATGGATCTTCCAGTGCATTGACCCCTTCTGGATAAGGGTCACTGTTCCTATTCAGGGGTCAGTGTGTAGCGTACACTGTTGTATTCCACCCTCTGCTCGGTCCCTCTTAAGACAAGCTAGCACAAGACAGCTCTGCAAAGAAGAGTCAGTAAAACCTGCTTTCTCTCCCCGAAAGACTAAAGTGGGACATGTGCCTACCCATGCCAGTTACGCACCTACCCTCATGCCTGCATTTCTACTCTTGATTTTTTTCTCTGCCTTCCACTGGGCTATGTTTAGTGATTTTATGGGTTCAGCAGAACTTCTATCCTTGCTAGAGTCCAACTTTCTAATGAGCTTACCACAATTTCCTTTAGACTGAACCTATTTTCTGGGGACCCTGTTCACCCCTGCATTCTTAAACAGGAAGAGATAACACACAGTATATACAGAAAAGAAATAAAAAAAAAAATAGGAAAAAATATTTTGGTATTAGAAATAAAGGAGGAGAGAGAAGAAAGCTGGAGAAGGAACAATAATTACTCTCTTCAGGAAATCATAAAGAAGAGAAAATAAGCAATTGAAAAATAGGGGGGAAAGACATCCTGAGACAGTAGAGAACTAGAAATGTAAGAGAAAGGGTAGGGAAAAAAAGACCACAAACATCCATAAGGATTTATTAATAAATCACGTTGGACTTAAAATAAAAATAAACCATCCAACACAAAGAAAGTGTTTATTTATTTTTAATAATAGTATAAATGGGAATGGAACAGCCAGCCAGGGGCTACTCTAGTCTCTGATTAAGAAAATCACCAAAGTACATCCTAAGCTTTTAGAATCTACTAAATTTCATTAAAGTCAAGTCTCACTGAAGTTGAGCACATACTTAAGTGTTTTTTCTGAATTGGATTTATGTTGAAATTGGCTCAGAATTACAGTTGTCCTTATTGTTTGGTTCACTGAGGATTCTACAGGGAAAAAATGGGATCAAATAAAGTGCTTTGCTTCAGACGCAGAGATTTAAAAAAAAATCAAGTAAAATTAGAGGAAATTACTAAGCAAAATATATTTTACCCTTGTACACAATTTGATAAAGTTGAATTGGAAAAAATATTCAACTCTCAAATCTGTGTTTTATTTTATTTTTTTGCTACAGTGAAGCCTGAATCAGCCTCGATTCAGCTGATACTTTGACGTCTGTAGACACGGCTGAAGCATAGTTGCAACACATTGCTGAAGTTATTTCTGGCCACTATGACAAGTTGGGACGCCAAATCCCAGACAAAGAAAGTGGTTGGCATAAGGCTGCCCAGCCAAGCAGGGGAAAGGAGCTGGTATCATGTCAAGGATCCTTCCCCACAACGGCTCTGGGGGGTGGGGTAATATCACTTTCAACAAAACCATACCAAGTTGTCAGAAATCTGTTATCCTAGTTTATTTAAAAGCTGCACTTCACAGACAGATTGACTTTTCTAGTGGCTTGCACCTAATACCGATGCATCACAGAAGGTTTTGGAAAGAGGTTTGCTGGTACAACCCAGATCCTACTTCTCATGTTTATTTACATGATTCGAGCTTATTTACTCCGGATATCTTGTAAAAGAACGATCAAAAGCTGGTCGACTTACTCAAAGAAACATAATGATGCTTTTCCTTATTCTAGTGTTCGTATTCTGTCATTTCATGTTCCCTGACCTCTCAGCTTGCTAACCAGCAGATCTTAGGCTGGCCTCAAAGAAACTGTGACATCTCATTTCAATTGCACTGCACTAAATTGTGTAGTTTTAACTATATACAAATGACAACTGCTTTGGCATCTCCCACATCACTCCCCCATTCTTTCCTGCCTCACAATGTAGCAGAGTTTAAAATTTCCTGGTTCTGGTACCCAGTCTTTCTAACCTATTATTTTCTAGACAGAAGAAAGAGATAAAAAAATTAAAGATAAATGTAGCGTTTTGAGCAACCAGGAGCTGATAATAAGGTTGGTTCCTTCTTACTCTTTGCAAGACAGGCTAGAGCAGCACGGTTTCATAAATTATGTTCTCAGATTGGCATTTATTGGTATTCAAGGGCTGAGCTGAAACCTCTTTTCATTCACTTGTAGAGAGCTGCATCTAAAAATAATGTCCTGATGCAAAGAGCATAACACAACCATATTGTTTCATGAGCATGCCTAGCAAGAAAGGACTGTGCTAGAGGGCCTGAGCCTTCCTTTCCACCCCAAAGATGATTCTGCAAGAGAGGACTAGGAGCTGGGAACGATGCAGAAACTTCCCAGATACCTCTGCAGGATTGCTCTGTAGAACTGTGGTGGACTTCACTTCTGTGGGCTGGGAACACTTCTGTATCTTCTAAGGCCAGCCCCAGAAAAGCTATTAATTTTGCAAATTAGAAATTAAGAGCAAATCAGTTGGGTGATGCTTGCTGATAAAGCCTCTACATTAGATATAGGAGGAAAGGCTTGCTTGAGATGCAGGAATGTATGTAGAATATGCAGGAATGTAAGGTACCCTGAAAGCACACAGGTTGAATGCTGTTTCACCTGCAGGCAAAAGTCTGAACTAATCAAATTTTACAAACAACATCCTGATGCCGTATGCACCATCCCACAAGGATGCGGTGTCTTCATTCTGCAGAGCACCCAACAGACTTTATTTCTCCAGCTGTCTGGAAGAGTCTAGTAACTTCACAAAAACATGGGGTGGGGTAAAATAGCTGTCACTGGAATGCACACCCTTTAGCATGCTTAGTGGGACATTGTTTAGAAACAAGGAAAGTTAAGGTATAAGGTAACCAATTAGGTAAATATTGCTTCCTATTTTATTGCAACTCTAAGGGTCCTAGTCTCCCTTATACATGAAGACAAAAATCATTGAAACTGCTGAGGAGCCTTAGGCTGGTATTATATCTGAGGCATATTTTCACCCACTTTAAACAACTTATAAAATGGTAGGCTTTTAACAAGAGGGATAGGAAACAACCAAGTTAGTAAACCATGACATAGAAAGAGAAGGTCAGAGACTGGAACGCAGAGAGACATAACAGGACACCTTTAAGATGTAGCTGGATTCCCTGGTACCTATAATCTCCAAGTTCGAGATTGCTCAAGGGTTCGATGCCATTTCAATTGCACTGCATATAAATTTATACCTCCCAGTATAAATTAGGGTAGTCAATAATTGGTTGGTTTATGGTGACTTCCCAAAAGGCTGCAGATGGGATACTGTGTCTCTGAAACTCCATAGGACTTAGAAATCCCTCCAAGTCCTGCTCTTCTGCAATGGCTCCTGTGCAGTGCTGTAGCTTCTTTGCATATCTTAGCAGCTCATTAAGCAATCTAATGACTTTGTCACATGTTGTTTCTTGTCTAGTCATTTCCCAGTGAGCACTGGGGGTGCAGCAGAATGCTTTGCTTGATAGGATGAGTTGATAATCTCACACAGTTCAGTACTCCCTCTACACACATGAACTTTTGCCGCACTTGTACTGAAGAAGACACAAGAGTGGAAGGATGAGAAGTTACAGAATTGTCTGATTCCCTTCTGGTATTTGTTTCACAGCTTTGGGATATGTCTTGTAGAAATGAACTTTAGCTCCTATTGCAAAAAACTTACCCTTCAGAGGAATAAAACCAATTATGCTTATAAGGGCTCTAGAGCTGCTTCTCAGGCTAGTTTACAGCCACGCCTGTGTAGAAATGGCTCCAAAGACATAGGTCACCTTCCACATAGATTTCCACCAAGTATTCACTACTCAGAAACTGCTTACAGCTCTGTGTCTGCTGAGACATCCCTGTGTCTGCTAATGGGTTTGCTGAGTGCATTCAGTGAGTCTCTAAGGTATTTTCCATTACCACTTCTGTTTCTGTTTACTGCTTCCCACCATCAGCAAACACAGAATTATTTCCACAAGGGGATGGCAGTTCCCAGGATCCAAATCACACTAATCAGGGATTTTGAACATGATTACGAGTTACTTGAAAAGCATTATGTGAATCCCAAAGTCAGGTACAGTCCTGATTGAAAGGTGGTTGCTATAAAGCTGTGCAATCCCAGTTACATTGCTTGGCATGTGATCATGTGAACTTTATGAGCCAGCACTGAAGTGGGAGGAAGATCAGAGGCCTCGTAATCCCACATTAAATCCACACATGGTAAATGCTGCCTGTGGGCATGTTTGGATTTTTACCTGGTTGTACAAAAGCCAGGAGCTGATGTTCTTTTGACTGCTGTTGCTGCTACCAAGTTTCTTTGAGATTCCTTGAAACAGAGTATTCTGGTTAATTCTGACTCTTTTTTTCCATGTTTGCAGTTCCCCAGAGACTCGGATATCAGCCTTTAACAGTTTAGGCTTCCTTGGTCTCAAGTTGCTCTGTTGAGTAGAGTATCAGCAGTAATACCTGGGTATAATTTTGTCACTTGGGTATTTCATAGTGCTAAACACAGATCAGTGTGCAACTCCACACTCTCTCATAGCAGGCTTTTTATTATTTGGACATCAGTACATGACCTTAGGAGTAAAGAGAAACTAATGATATGACTACTACATGAAAATAATGTTATAGGTATGAAAATTCTAGAAACTTAAATGGTAACTCACTGGTAACTTAATGTTGGGCATATCAGATGTAGCTGAATTAGATGTGATACAATTGCCTGGTTTACTGTATTTTTTTTAATGTTTAGTTTATCTTGGAGAATTGAGAATGTTACTTTAGGACACAGAGCTTAGGTTTTTCATGGCCAATTTAAACATGTTCTTAGGCCTGCTTTTTTGTTCTGCGGGTTTTTCCTCCCTGTGGTAAGAATATGGCTTTCTTCACTTGGCCAGCTCACAAACTTCAGTGGCTTCTTTAGTACCACAGCTGATTTTATGCAACATTTTTGGCCTTCTCTTAGTTTTTCCAATGCCAAGTGTGACTGCAATGTATCCTTTTTCTAACATACATTTTTTGTAGTGTAATTGGACATTAGCATCCTGATTCCTGCCAGGAAAATTTCATCTATAACAGATAACACCTCCTTAAGCTAATAGCAGGGCATGGAAATACTGTCCTGAAGACCCTGTGCAGGCTGATGGTCTTGATAATTTTCTGAAGTTTCATTCTCAGTGAAGCTCTAGCATCCAGGTTTTCTACTTAGTTCAAAACCAAATGTATGGATAGTACCTTTAAAATAGAGTCATTATTCTAGATCTGAATTTTGCTCTACACTCCTCTTGTCTCTGAACTCCACAAACTTTTCTGAGGCTGAGATTCCATTTTCCAATCATGTTATTTGTCCAGGCAAAAATCTCCCTATCTGGGGCAGTGTGGTGTGCAAGAATTGTCTCTTTCAGCATGGGCAATAAGTACCTTCTAGTAAGTTTCAGTTAACACTTGCCTTCTTTAAAGACAGAACAGTCTCATTCCACAGGAAAAGTTCATACACACCTCCTCCATTTGAGCAAACTGGCAATCTGGTGTTGAGTGCATCTTTGATGTGCTTGGTCCTCATGGTGACCAAAGAGGTGCAAGAAGACTGAGCTAATGCCTGTTCTGCTGACATAAGCGGACCATTTACTTCGCATATTGTCTTGATACCTCAGTACTTGAAGTCTTGTCTGGTCTCAGAACTATGAAGACCTGTGTCCCGTGTGCCCTCCTTTTGCTGTCTTGATCAATGAGATTGGGCACAAAATTGACCACATATAACCTCTCTGAGTTCTGTTCTATCTGAACCTCCTCCTTCTCTGTTGAGGGCAGTATATTGCTCATGGCTTCAACCTTATCATGCTCTAACCATATGACCTGCATTAAGAAAATTTCAAGGATATCTGCTGAGGACCTTCTGTTACTTTAGAAAATTACAGCTATCTGCTACAGTAAGGCTTAATAAATCCTAGATTTAAAACCCACCAAACCCCTAATAAATTATTCTGCCACCTGCATTACAAAAGGTACAGCTCTCCAGCCAGTAGTTATTTTATCAGTTGTGCAGCTCCTGATTGAGCTATGCTGGACCTTCTAGAAAGGTATAGAAACCTTGAAAGTTTGATCAGCAAAAGCTGAACAGGGAGTTCATATCTGAGTATTTTCTGACAAAGCAGCATTTAATGAGAAAACAGTGATTTGTCAAAAGCAAGAAGCCCTGTGGAAGTCTCCTGGTGGTGCTTTGCTGAAATGCAGCTGGAGCTTCCACAAGCTTTTGCTTCATGCCCAACAGCCCCAAGGGGTAGATGAGCAGCTTGGCTCCTCCAACCAACCAACCAACATCATATCTCTGGGGCAGCACCACCTGCAGGCTGTGCTGGCCATGGGACATCTGGGCCTCCCAGAGGTGGGACAACCCTGCTGAATAGGCTGTGTTCAGCGTCTTCTGGGGTCTGGGACTGTTGCTATGTCCAGGATCAGGAATCTTTGCTAGATCTCTGCTATGAAAAGGTCCTGAAAGCCTGGGAGACTGAGCTAGCCTTGAGCACACCAGTTCCTTGTTGGTATCCAGGTTGCTCACATGAAGTTTAGCAGGTGCTACCTTTGGGCTGAATGGAAGGGAAAAGCTTTTGGAAGATGAGAATTTCTTTTGAGGTTTCGTGGCCTTGTGGATATAAATGTACAACTTTGCTTTTTCTTCAGTTGATGATCTACTATAAATTAACAATGTCATGCTGTTCCAAAAAAGACAAGTGCCATGCTGAGAGGTATAAACAGAGCTGTAGCCTGTAAGACACATGAAATAATCCTACCACTCTGCTCAGTGCTGGTAAGGGCCCAGCAAGGACACTATGTCCATTTCTGGGCACTAGTCTGCACTAAATGTGGAGGCACACTGGGAAGAGGCCAGTGAAACAAAGTAAGAATAATCTGAGCTCAGGAAAGCATCTTTATGAAAAAAAAAAAAAAGATTAAATTAATTTAGTTTATTTAGTCTAAAAAAAAAAGAGAAAAAGGGGAGGTGAATTCAAATCCCAAATATGGTGCTTATGAGGAGGGAGGCACTGGATTGCATGTGATAGATGGGAGAAGATGACAGGCTAAGTTGTAACAAAAAACATTGAAGCCAGATGTGAGAAAACATTTGTCTCACTAAGAGCGGAGAAGCATCGGAGTAGGCTGGCCTACTGCCCTGGGTGTCTGACAGGTCTTCTTACTCAAAAGGTTTTTAGAGAAAATATATTGGGAACAGCAGTACTATTGCTGAGCCCTTCTTGGGCTAAGGTGCAGGATGCATGATCCCTTCAGGTCCTTTCCAACCCAGCTATTATATGAACTTGAACAGCTATGGTTTAAAGCTGTGGTTTAGTTACTGTTTGATTAAGAAGTGCTTCGCAATTACTATATGCCACGAGTGTGCCATTCAGCTTCATTTCACCCAAACCCAAAGATTTATTGAACATTTACGTCTTTTCTGCATGGTTTAGTCTGACAACTAAAATATTCATTCATCTAGCAAACTGGTACTGATTGCTGCAAGCCTTTCAAATGTCCATGAGTGTACCCCAGGTACCTTCTGTCCCTCTTCGGGTACTATTGCTGCCATAACATCTGTCCTGACATCTCCCCACATTCCTTCACTTCCACCTCTAGGAGAGTTCAAAATCAAAATATCTCATAGTTTCAAAACAGAGTAGAAAAAAAAAAGGATGAAAGAATATTTCAAGAAAAGGGAGGGAGGTTAAAAATAAGGCTGTATCAAAAGAAAAGGGAAATGGCTACTTCCTTTTTATATTTTTCTTGCAAAAGGAATCTTACAGAATTGTATTTGTTGAATATATGTACAGGGAATAGGTGTTCTGCAGTGAAGAGCTTATAAATAAATAATTTATGTGCTAGTACTACCTAATGTTTAAAAATATTTGGAAAGGAAAAAAATAGCCATGGGTTCCAAGCTTCTTTCTTAATTCAGTTGCTTGTTAATTTAATCTTTTTAATGTATTATCTAAAAACTGCAAGACCACAGTAATTTGTTTATTAATAGTACAATTTCCACCTACATTTTGCTATGTTTTATCTCTTCAGGCATGCATTAGCAGGTAATTCAATTTTTGGCTGCATAACGCTTTCCTTTAAAAGGAAGAAGTTTGTAATCTTAATCTTATTAAAGAAAAGAAAACTGAAGAGAGATTTGCCACAACAGAAGATGGTACTGGAGGATTTTAGCTTGGGATACTGACAGCAAGATAATAACTGTTCATCAGGAAATCAGTATCTTCAAATATTTTCAGCCTCAAGCATAGAGAGCTCTTGAAAGCAGCTGTGAGACCCGTGTCTCCTATTAAATGAATTTGAGATACTTAGTTTCCCAGCTATAGTATTTATAGCATTTAAGTATGGAGAGTTGTACATTTCAACACTGAGATTTACAAGGATCTTGGCATACGTTTAGTTTTGGGTTTTCTGGGTATCATTTTGTGCTAGTGCATATTTGGACATTTATCCCTCAGTTTGCTGCCTCAGGGATGTGTTTTATATATACACAGCCCATCTTGTTCACAGGCAGCACTTCTGGTACTATTTCAGTTCCGTATCCTGTCCCTGAGAATAGCCAATTCCAAATTATTCAGAGGGATACCAAGCATTACCCTATACCATGAATGAATAACTAGGTTTCCATTGCCTAATCCCTTGTTATGCTCTTGAATGATATATTGGAGTACTGAGTGCTGTAAATGCTGTTTTTAAATGAACCTTATTTTACCAATTTAGATCTTTCAACTTTTTCCTAATGTGAGAAAAAGAAATAAGAATGCAAATTTTTTTTTTTTCTACATTAAATACTTCAGCTACATTCTGTCTGGTGGCAAAGAGTGGTTCCTAAATATTCAGTAGCATCAGTTCAAACCCCTCCATAGCATCCCAGCAAACTAAATTACATTGTCTATCCTTTCGTGATGAAAATTATTTCCTTTTTCATAAGCAAAGAACCCTGAAGGTAAAAGAAAGCCTTATTAAGGGAAAAGAGGAAAAACAGAGTAATAAATCAGCAGGCTGTGGTCTCAAGTTCATCTTCTTCCCACAGCAGATGGGGAAGTTACCCGTTCTATCCCACCTTGGCTAAGTCCTGTGCACAGCTCCCTGCCCTGGCTCTGAGGATCCCATTGCTGGCCATCTCCATCTCTGCCCCTGAAGGAGCATGCAATCCCCCAGGTCTCTTTGCCAGCGGGAAGAGAGGCATGGGAGGAGATGCTCCTATAGCAAAGCCTATAGCATTGCATGGGGTTATTGTGGCCAAAGTGCAGGACCCAGCACTTGGCCTCATTTAATCTCATCCCATTCGCCTCAGCCCAGCAATCCATCCTATCTAAATCCCTCTGAAGGGCCTCCCTACTCTCGGGCAGATAGACACTATCTCCCAACTTGGTGTCACCTGCAAACTTACTGAGGGTACACTCAATCCCCTCATCTAGGTCATCAATAAAGTTATTAAACAAGATAGGTGCCAGTACCAACCTGTGGGTGGGGGTCACCACTTGTAACAGGGTGCCAGCTAGACCTAACTCCATTAACCACAATCTGCTGGGCATAGCCCTCCAGCCAGTTCTTTACCCAGGGAAGAGTATACCTGTCTGAAAAACAGTATGTTCCTATAAAATCTTTCAGTGTGACTCCACGTTTCTTGTTAAAAAATTGTTTCCCTCAACATATTTTGATCTGTAGCCAGATTTGATTGCCCTTGCCAATAAAAATGTTCTTATTCAAGCCAGGACCAAACTGCAGTTTAGCAGGGACCCATCACAGAGAAGTGCAGCATATGCCCAGCTGTCTTAAATGTGTTGGCCACAGAGACATGAGAATGATGTGAGGTTCGTCTCTCCCTTTGACTGCTGCACCTGGACCTTCATTTTAACAAAATGGCTGAACATTAGGAAAGAATTTTTCACAGAAGGAGTGGTCAGTCACTGGAATAGGCTGCCCAGGGAGGTGGTGGAGTCACCATCCCTGACTGTGTTTAAGAGTAGATTAGATGTGGTGTTGAGGGATCTGGTGTAGGGGAGAACTTTGTAGAGTAGGGCTGATGGTTGGACTTGATGATCCCAAGGGTCTCTTCCAACCTAAATGATTCTATGATTCTATGAAAAATGTGCAAAATATTTCCAAATGCTTGGTGGCCATACAGTATGCATAATCATTAGGGCTGGCTACTAGAGGAACCTCCATGATCACAGTGTTTCCCTGCAGTAGTTCCTTTTTTGACCCAGGTAGAAGTCAAATCTGTCTAGGTACATTTAGTGCACAGTAAGTCAGCCCCGTAAACAGGTTCTCAGCACTTTAAAACTCCTCATGATTTACTTTAAAAATTAACTGTCCTCAGGATTACCAATGTATGTGTAGCTTCTATTCTGAATTTGACAAACTTCAGATTTTTACTCTGCGCTTTTAGATGTATTCCAAATAGGCTGAGGAGATGTTTATTATGACTTTTTTCTGCTACCTCCTCATCCATAGCCGTAGCTATTTTCATATGCCTTAATTAAGTTAGTTCTTAATTTGGCAGGCCTGTAGACGTGCTGCAGGGAAAAAGCAATGAGCATAGAGAAGCTGCAATATTTCTCATCCCCAGGACACAGACTTCAAAGCTCAACAGCTAAGCTTTGCAATGACATGATCACCAAACCTTTCAAGCCTTCATGATTCATTATGGAGAAGTATCCTGATTTCAAATGCTTCCCTGGAAGTCATCCTCACTTTCCATGTGAAAAAAAAAAAAGTCTTTTTTGTGGCCTTGTTTCAGTTTTAGCCAGAATAAATTCAAACCAGGGAGTTAAGAATTATCATCAGAAAGGAGGATGGGCTGACACCAAAAGATTATCATAGTTCTTTTCTTAAGAGAAAGGTTTGATTCCTACTGCATTTGACACTTCCTTATTCCCTACTTGCCCATCCAAGTCTTTTATAATGTGCTCTGTTCATGGAGTCTGATCACAAGTTTTACAGAGTTTCCTGTGACCAGAATCATGCAGAACTGTAGGAAGATGGTGGTAAGACATCCACCTCACATATGTGATAGAGAATTAGGCATCCAAGACAATCCAGGACACCTGTTGAAGGAGGTGTGGCTGGCGTCACGGGGGTGTCTGACTTACTCTGTCAAAGCTGGTATGTATCCTGCACAGGTTGTTGAGTGGAGGTGGCCACAGGGCTATACTAAGAAGTTGATGGGACAATGCAGAACTGCCATGCCAGTGTGGGATCCTGGGGTATAGCTAGAATAATTTTTTGTGTCTTTCTTTTGCAGTTCTCAGAGATGGGCTCTCCAGTGCTTTGGTTATGAAGAAAGAAGGACTGCTGAATTGTTGTTTCGCAATGGCGAAGACTGAGGGAGAATCACCGGCGCTGTGGCTCCCACCCTGTTGCTTACCCTCTTGCAGACATGTGCCCCATATCCTCTCTGTGCTGTATTAAGGAAAGGAAAAGCTGAGACTTTACAACATCTGCTTTCTTACGTCACCTTTTCCAATTTTTTATCCTATAACCCCTGGTGAAAAGAGGAACAATGACTTTGTATAGCTGCTGCTTGATTCTTTTGCTATTTACCTGGGACACAGCTGCCTATGGGCCAAACCAACGGGCACAGAAGAAGGGAGACATTATTCTTGGAGGATTGTTCCCCATCCATTTTGGAGTGGCTGCTAAAGACCAGGATCTAAAATCAAGACCAGAATCAGTGGAGTGTATAAGGTAAGCCATGAAAAGACAAAAAATCAACAGTTTTGGTGGGGAAGTGTTGCACTTTCTTGGATACAGGTGAAATGCTATGCGCTGTGTAAGGACAGTTTATAGCCTGAAGCTTGTAAAGGCAATGGGAAAGTATGGTCTAAAAACAGAATAAAACAGGCATGTAAAGACAGAAAGGGCATATGTTAAACAGTAATATAAATAATATCTGCACAGTGAAAGAGGGCAATCCTTGTATTACCCAAGGCTGACAAGACATTAATCTATCTGGCCATTTACAGTGGACATTTGAATAGCATCTGAAAATTAGCTTTCTTAGCAGAAAATAATACATAAATAACTTGTAAATTCATTTGACTGTAATCATGCACAGAAAAATAGCTTAGAAATAAAATTTTGGGTGTTTTCCAATTCTGCTTTATCTTCTAAGACTTTACAAAACTGCTTCTTTGCCTAAACAAGTGAATAAGTGAAAGTCATTGCTTTTGAAAAATCCTGCTGAACACATAGATGTCTCTTTCGGACCTTTACAAAGTCCCAGACTTGAACTCCTTACCGAGGCTTTTGACACTCACTAGTCCATTTCTTTTGTGTGAACAGTGCATAGAGGTTTTGTCTTAAGCCTTTAGCAGTTAACCCTGGAGAGAGAAATGCACATGAAAACAAAGTATCATATTGTTGAAGTGTAGCCATTTTTATGATGAAACAGGAGGAATTTTTAACCTTACGACCTTGCACATCATACACATAAAGTGTGACAGAAACTGATTGCATCCAAAATGTCATATAAACAAAATACAAGAAATTGATGTGGAATTTTGTCATCACCATGCATGGGAAAACAATTAATTGTTACAGGAACTCCTCTGTAATCATCTGTGAAATATTGTATATCTGGAATTATTTGGACCTCTTGTGCTAGACTGGGGATCTAGTACAGTTTTGTTGCAGCTGGTAAGGAGGAATGGCTGACAGCATTCCTGCTATGCTTACAGATTCCAGGTGCGCCTTCCTGCTGAGACACTGAGAAGGACCCATCCATCTAGTTTATGAGATCATCCACAGATGGTCTCATAGCAAGCACACAGAAAGAAGTGTACTTAAGCAAGGTTTCTTTTGGCTTCTTCTGTGCATGCAAAAGCAAGTAATGAACTAAATGTATGTGAAAAGTCTGCTCCATGGAGCAAGATGCTCTGCCAGATTTTCAGCATTTCTTTCTCTCCCAGGTGCAGCATCTTAAAAGGGAAACACTGAAAAGCAGTGGATGTTTTCATCTCTGCTGTCTTCTCCACCTGTTCCAGGTGGCAGGCAGAACAGTGCAGATATTTGGAAACTGAACACAGCTTCCAGTTCTGTCAGTGTTGGGCCAGCCTCAGTGAGTCCCCTAGCATGGTCACATTATTGGAACAGATCACAAGAGAATGTTTCCCTAAGAGTACTACAAGTATGTTGCCAAAAGATTTGTTAATGAGGTAGCACTGCCTACAACAGGCAAATCCTGAAAAGTCAGACCAGCCGTTTTAAGGACACAGTGGGAGACCCTTCTGGGTGGCATTTGGTCTGCTAAAAGGCATCCTCCAGCTGGAATCTGCCTGGGTAAAATCTGTGTTCCTCTTACACTTGCACCAAGAAGTTTCAGGTGCAAAAGTAGTTGACTGAAGAGGCATTTGTGCCACTTTGCTGCACTCCTTCAAGGAGCTGGATAAACTGTGACTTGATAGCATAATGCAAATGGAGAGAGAATACTTAATGAAAGTCAGAGATCTATCTGCAAAGGTACTAGCAAGTAAATAGGAAGAAGGGGATGATTGGACCAGAGATAACTGGAAGTTCCTTCATTGCACATGTCTTTACCAGAAAATGTCTATTTCCAGGAAAGATTTAATTCAAAAGATATTAGGATGGGAAGACTTTTTGAGACTGGTCATCAGATTTTCTTGATTAAGATAATTAATCCATGGGACCCTTTATGTGCTATGGTGTTTTCCTTGTTATGGGTACATGTTAAATTGAGAGAAGATATCTTTCCTGAAGGATTTTTCTATTTAAGCAGAATTTAAGTCAGAAAATTCCTCTGACTGGACTTGTACAGAAATGTCTCACCACAACCATAGTGGGCCTTTTTGGTTGTGGATTCCATGATTAGGTAATATCTTGGGGTAGGGCTGTGCATGCTGAGTCAAAGAGCCCAATAGATTCTTCAAGTCATGAGCTAGAATCTTTCATATCACATTTTAGTGTCAAAAACTTGTATAGGAGAGGAAATAGAGGACCATAAGTATGGTTCTACCTGCTCAAACCAAAGGTGTTAAGTTTGTTCCATACCGTTGGCTGCCTTATTGCCTTTCTCTGAACGTTCTCCAGTACTGCTCTATCTTTTCAAAGCTGAGGCAAATCAGCTTTATACCCTTTTTAAGTGTCTGTGTACAGCTTTTAGTCTCTTTATTACATAGGAAAATGTGTCTCATATCACATAAAAAAATTAGACCCTGATCACTCTAGGAGTATGTGGGCATCCTCTCTCTTCTATCATACTCCACTATTTGGTGGCAACAGCAACAAGTCATTAGACCACAAGAAAAACTCCTTGGTTTGGGACCAGGAAAAGACCCAGGGGTCCCACTGAAATCCTACAGGTAGTTTGCCCCTGACTGTTTTGGAGTTCAGTATCAAAAAGTTTAAGACAATGTGGCTTTCCTTTCTTTGGAAGATCATTCAATCTGATCTGTGCTATTTGGACCTCTTCCCACACATTTAGCTGTGTTCAGCATCATACCTGTGCTCCAAAACAGGGCTTCTCAAAATGGGTATGACAGTTCTATCTCCACTTTTTCAGTTTTCACACTCTTCCTACTCTTGTGGCACAGAACCTTTCTCTCCAGTTCAGCATATGTACTGGCCTGAACCTACTGTGCATACCTTGCACATGATTACTTGGAAAATTATATATATAACTCAGCAATGAAAGGAAAAGAGAACAGTAATGATCATAGAATCATAGAATGGTTACCGTTGGAAGGGACCTCAAAGACCATCTAGTTCCACCCTCCCTGCCATGGGCAGGGACACCTTCCACTAGAGCAGCTTGCTCAAAGCCCCATCCAGCCTGATCTTCAACACTTCCAGGGATGGGGCATCCACATCTTCTCTGGTCAACCTGTTCTAGTGCCTCAACACCCTCACACTAAAGGATTTCTTTTTGGTATCTAATCTAAATTTCCCCTCTTTCAGTTTAAAACCATTACTCTTCATCCTATCGCTACACCCCCTCTCTTGCTCTCATGTGGGCCCCATTCAGGTACTGGAAGGCTGCTCTAAGGTCTCCCAGGAGCCTTCTCTTCTCCAGGCTGAACAATCCCAACTCTCTCAGGATGTTATGTGGGACAGTGTCAAATCCTTTGCTACTTTGTCCAGGTAGATGACATCTGCTGCTCTGCCCTTATTGCCCAATGCTGTGGCAATATCTAAAAGGCCACCAAATATGTCAGGCGTGACTTGTCCTTGGTGAAGCCCTGTTGGCTGTCACCAATCACCTCCTTATTTTCCATGTGCCTTAGCAGAGGTTCCATGATGATCTTCTCCATGATCTTGTCAGGCACAGAGGTGAGACTGACCAGCCTGTAGTTCCCTGGGCCTTCTTGGTTTCCCTTTTTGAAAATGGGCGTTATGTTTCCCCTTTTCCAGTCAGCAGGAACTTCACCAGACTGACACAGCTTTTCAAATTATAATGGAAAGTGGCTTAGCAACTTCATTTGCCAGCTCTCTCAGGACCCATGGAGGGATTTTATCAGGTTCCATGGACTTGTGCACTTTCAGGTTCCTTATAAGGTCTCGAACCTGACCTACTCCAACAGTGGGCAGTTCTTCATTCTCATTGCCCATTTTTGCCCTCTGCAACTTGGGTGGTGTGATCAGGGCCCTTGCCGGTGAAAACTGAGGCGAAAAAGCAATTCAGCGCCTAAATGATCTGTTCTCCATTCTTTTTGTGCTGATTCTACTGAAAATGCACCTTCACAATTTAAGCACTGAGTTTTAGAGTCCAGAGCGAAAACCTACTCATGATTTTGCCACACGGAATGTCAGATAGGAGTATGGAAAGTGAGGACAATTTTGTTTCCTGTCTTTCAGAAATACTGATAGGGCTGATTGTTTAAGCAACCAAGTATCCCGCATTTGATATAAATACACCTTCTGTCTTTGTGTACCTTTGTGCTGTTACAGCAACTTTCCTTACAACATTCACTGATGCATATCTGATGTGTGCCGTGGAGGCAGAGGCTGAGAACAGCACAAGCAGTCCCTGACCCCCATTCCCTGTCAGCACCCACAGAAGTCTATTCATAACCTGATTTCTCTCTTCTTTCTTGATTTCGGGTAGATTAGCACTAGTGGTGGTAGTATCGTTAGTATTATTGTTAGCATGACTGCACAGCTGGGTGATACCCCTAGATTCCTCCTACTGTAACAAACTCTTTGCAATGAGAATGTATCTTTACTGAGCTGAAATACACTGTTGCCAATATGGTGTCATCAGGGGTCATCATTTTTAATGCGTATTCCCCATATTCAGATCAGCAAGCTAGCCAAGGCCCCACACTTTGATGCATAGCTTTCAGGCTGTGAAACTGTGGTGTAACATCATCCAAGTGTCACAGTGCAGGACTTCACATAGCCTGGCTCTGGGACACTTGAGCTCACTGAGTCTGTCTGTCCGTCTGAGGCAAAAGAGAATTTTAATTCTGCTACTTGTGGATGTATTTGCTAATCCCACCGGAGAACCAAATGCACAACATGTTATTTAGAACTTCCTCCCTAAAATCAAATTATTTCTTTTTCCTCTTTCTTTTACATCCAGCTTCTAGTTTTTAATTTTTATTTTTCAATTTTCTTTGGTCTGCACTATTACCTTACCTAACTAGTAAGAGTGGTAAGCAACTCGTTATACCTACTGACTGCAGGAATCCGACAAACAACTGAAGGTCTCCCCGCTGCATAGCTTAGTGTTAGCAATGGTAGTAGCAGCAATAACATGTAATTAATGTACTGGAAATCTAGAGAGAACAGAGAAATTAGTATGTGCATACAACCACTAGAGAAAGAGGAGTACTGGGGTGAGCCAAGAGTCAAATACAGGCTTTGCGACCATTCTTAAATAAAAGTAACCATTGGGTATGAGAGGGCAAAGCAAAGCTTTATTTACAGCTTTCACATTACTTTCTTCTTTTCCTTCATATTCTATTGCTTTCAGTTTAGTTTTGGTAAATGAAGGTCATGAATTCACACAAGGCTGTGAATTGTTCCTCTGTGGAGACTAACAGGAATCGGAACTGGTTTCCCTGCTGGATCCAGACAGTGTAATCTGTTCAAACCAAACCAGACAAAGAATCAAACAGGCAAACAGGGGATAAAGCTGCAGGGAGGTCAAACCATGCAGTGAGTTTATGTCCCATAGATTATATACCCCTACTTTGTAACAACGACTGAGCCGTTTAAGCCATCCTGAGCACCCCTTGATAGACACATGTATACCAACTACAAAGAAACCTACAGGAATCAGTGAGATTCAGTGAGATCTTGTGGGTTTACTATCTAGCAAACAGGGCCACTGCAAAAATAATCTGTCCCCTGGAGATGTGAAGATTAAGATGAGGATTTGTGGAGGAATTGTTCCTGATTTCTCTTTGTGCTCTTGTTTGTGCTCTTACCTGGGAACAGAAAGATTAGTGGATTGCATACTCTAACAAGTGGGAGAACAGACATGACAGGGGAAACATTTAGAGAGCTGAGTATAAATAAAAAATCCTATCTGCAACTTTGGGCACTGACTTTTTTACACTAGACTCTCATTTAGAACTTAATGACCACTTTTCATAGCCCCACATCTCAGAAATGTTAAAATACAGGACTATGCCAACGGACCTGTAGAGTAATATGGAAGAAAATAAGTTTTGAAGGCTGCTTATTTTCCACCAAGAAAATGTCAGTGGCTATTTAAAGCTTCTGAAAATCTAATGAAAAGTTTGCTGCTGTTAGCAAATCCTTTGCAGTTTCTTCATGGAAATTACTGGTCAAATTTCTACATGGTTGAGAGAGCATTCCAGTAACTACTCATATTAGTCACAGCAGCAGCAGCATGTGCGACCTGCTGCCAGGTTCAAAGGCTGCCACTCATGTACACAGCAAGTCAAGAGGAGCCTATCTGCAGCCCCTTGTTGGAGCCTTACAGTATAGTGGGAGAGAATTTATCCACAGAATTTCCATTCACAGGGATAGAAGGAATCATGAAATCTTGCTTCATTTAGACTAGTTTAGTGGCACTGCCTTCATCTGACCAGAACCATCTAACCACATTAGCTCTGGTACAGGACTGATACAACACTGGATCACTTCACAAAATGAGACTTTGTCTGAAGTTCTATCAGGTATTAGAAAAGACAGTGAGATGTATTTGTCTCCATCCCATTTGATCCTCTTTTTCTGATCTGATGATGGTGCTCTCAGCAGAGGTGCAACTGAAGAGAACTGCAGGTCTCCTGCCCAGGCTTATCAAAAGCATTTCAAAGACACCTTGGAGTCTAGTTCCCAGAAAACACCCCCTGCCCTCCTTTCCCCTCAAAAATAAAACCAATCCTGGTTTTATTTAGTATCCTTTAGTATCTGAGATACAGGCCTTAGGCTGTAATAAAAGCAGTTGTGCATCATGGGGCTTGGTCTGCATCTACTGAATTAAATGGCAAACATATTCACTGAAGGCATGGAGAAGACAAACCAGTTCTCACTGCTTTTAGAGATATCACCTTGCTGCATTAAAAAAAAAAAAAAAGTAAATAAGCCAAATACTGTCAAGTAGGCAAAATAATTCTGTGTCATATTCTACCTGCATAATTTAATGTGAGTAGGCTTAAATTTACCTTTACATATACTCAAATATGTGCACCTTTTCACAGCAGCATAGTGGCACCTTTGAACCCAGCTACTCAGCAGTCTTCCCTTTAAATATAGAAAATGCTTTCAGATTTTTCCCTTTTACGTGAGGACCCTGGATATAGTTCCTTGCTTCAAAACCTATTTTAATTTTAATTAAAAATATCTGTAAATACATTTAGCTTTTTTAAAAGAAGTGTCACAAAACCCCTTTAGCTGCCATTCATCCCAGCGGGCATTACTGACCACTTGAGGTGGTGTGGTGTGCTTGGAACATCTTTTATCTGTGCAAATGCTCATTGCCTTATTCACTCTGAGACTTCTCCTTTTATTTCAGAGCTCTTCCGCTGCATCTCAGTCCTTAACGCTTTGGAACTAGAGCAAAGAATAATCTCAATTACTGATAAGTGTAACCCATACTCATGTGTTCTAGGAGTGTTCATTTTCTTAAGCGTCATCTTAAAATAGGTGGCTGTCCCTTTGGTCATAAATGATTACTAAAGATTCTTATTGACCTCAAACTTTTTGACTTGAAGAGTTTTGTAACAAAACTGTGCTGTCTGGTCTTTGAGGTACTGCCTCAGAGCAGAACCTCATTTGGAAGTTGGCCAAAGATGTCTGGAGCAGATGAAATGAAGTTGAATAAATTAAAATTTTAAAACTTAAATATAAACCTTAGATGTGATATCTTTAGAACTTCTGATCCCAGATAAATCAGATTAAACTCCTAGAATGGAAGTAATGTGGCTATGTTCATTCAGCTCTAAAGAAGTCAGACATAGCTAACATCAACTTTGGAAGCGGCTCATTTAATCCAGCAATTAAAAAATGTTCAATTCGTGTGTCTCAGAGATTGGAGGCTCATGATTTAATGAAGATTATCTTCAGAAATCTTCACTTTTGTAATGGAAATATCTCTCAAAATGTTTCACAACAGCACTTGTGAATCCTAAAATTTACCATTTCATATAGAATCTGTTCTTGGGCAGGCTATTTCCTCAGACTCTTCTAGTTCTGAGGCCCATCGGTTTTTCCGATAGATCTCAAGCATAACAGTTTTGACACTTTCCCATCTGCAGCTGCAAGTCAACATGAAATTGCAAACTAACTGCTAGCTTGACCCACATAGTGCATTACAGGGAAAGACAGGTTTCAGTTCATGAAATATTCTGCCATTCCAGCTGAATTGCCCTAAAACACGGCAACCTCTCAGGCACACAACTGATTGCTCTTGCAGCTTTACAGGAGAAAACACAGTAGATAAAGCTTGAGAATAACACATAACAAAGCCACTTTCTTCCTGCTGCTTTCCACAAAAAAGCTTTTATCTTTTTTGGTTAAGTAGTCACTCACCCAGTGCCAGCTTCTTTCACTGCCAGCTCAGGCAGTGCTCTAAAAAGGGACTCCAAAGTCCCCCAGCACATTCATGCTACCCCTCTCCAACTCTGGGTTAGCTCCATGCACAGCTAAGAGCAAGTTAGAAAACACTGAGCTGCGCCATTTTAGAGAACAGAGGAGGCTTCTAAAAAGACTTTTTAAATTTCACAGCCCAGCTTTTAGGGCATCTCTGAGCTTGCATCTAAAGCAAATGCATGAGAGCACTATAGTAAAGAGAAAAGTTGTTCCTTCAATGAAAACACTGAACTATCTGATTAGCAAGTTAGGAAGCAGGGATTTACATTTATAACATTTCTCTCTTCTTTGGTATAAACAGGTTGACTGTGCCCTCTCCCACAGTGTGAAGTGTGTGATGAGGCCAGATTTCCCTGAGCAGAGCTACCAGGCACCTTTGCATCAAGGGGCATGCCGGTGCCATGTTTCAGCTCACTCTGCCTGCCTCAAGCCAGAAAGAGCTGAAGTGCTGAGTATCCCTGAGCCCAAGTTCCTGGCAGCATTGCACTCAGCACAGGCTTAGCAGACACTGCCATCTGCATTCAGAAACATGTCAGAGGAGCCTGGAAGGAAACCCAGTTGGTGTAGCTTTGTGTCATAGAGTTTGCTCAGGAATGACAAGATCCAGGTTTAAGGTACTGAGCAGAAGGGACAGGCCAGAGCCAACACCCCTGGCATGCTCTCTTTCAACTTTCTGAGACTTTAGAGGAGTTAGAAAAGTTCAGCTCATCCTCACAACCTCTGTGGTGAGCTCCCAAACTGAAGAGATGGAAACCAGAACAAACCTCTGTGGCATATACGTGCCTCTTCTGGAACCACTGAACAGAAAATTAAAACTTTCCAAATTTAGTAGGATGCAAGAAATAATGTAAGTTGCCTTTTGTATCTGAAATTCTTTTCTCTGTCTCAGTCCTGGCCTCCTCTGTTTCCCTCCTTCTCACTCTATTTTATTTTATTTTTGCTCCCCCAGGTATAATTTCCGAGGCTTCCGCTGGCTCCAGGCTATGATCTTTGCCATAGAAGAAATAAACAGTAGCCCAACTCTCCTTCCCAACATGACTCTAGGATACAGGATATTTGACACTTGCAATACAGTCTCTAAAGCCCTTGAGGCCACACTGAGTTTTGTGGCTCAGAATAAGATAGACTCCTTGAATCTGGATGAATTCTGCAACTGCTCAGAACATATCCCTTCCACCATTGCAGTCGTGGGGGCAACCGGCTCTGGCATCTCTACCGCTGTGGCCAATCTGCTGGGACTGTTTTACATACCTCAGGTATGTGTTCACTTCTCTTGTTTAGATATAGCTGAGGAGATTGCTGTTTGGAGGGGATCTGTAAGTACATTATAGAACCGGGACAGGGAACTGCACCGCGCTCTTACACTCTCCGTCTCTCTTTCAAAGAAAAGAAGGTTTAGAAATGCAATGGCATTGCAAACGCAAGAGTACATCCTTGTAGAGCTAAGGGGTAACATGATGATGAGAATCACTGGCTTTTAAAGTGGAACACCAGTTTACATGAAAGAAAGCAGTCTACATCCCTCCAAACTTATTATTTCAGATCAAACCAAATGGTTTTTTCAGTCAGAGGTGCAAGTCTTCAGGCTCACATTTGCCAGGACTGTGGGCTGATACAGATATCAGCAGTGGCTGTGACAGCTTTTCTGTCCCACTCTCTGCCAGTGTGTCCTAACTGCACATTGTTTGGAATTCAATCTCCATGGCTTTTTTGATCTTTGCCATTTCCAATTGAATCTCAAGGAAAGAAACAGTACAAAAATGTAGGGGTTTTCTGATGGTAGAAATATGTCTTGCTAGCAATTTGCAATCCCCAAACACAAAATTTACTTGAGCAGCCAGGAACAACATTCAGGTAACAGCAACTTAGTTTAGGAGGACTGGGGTCCTCTGGAGTGTTTCAGTCTGTGAATTTCTAAATTACACAAGTTCTAAATTACACAAGTAATTTAGATCAGTCATTGGCAGTTGCCAGCCGTGAGAGGTTAGTCGTGATGTTACTTCACCATGGTCACTGTCTAGTCATGCCCAGCTCCCACAGAGCCCACTTAAGGCAGAACTCAATCACTGCTAGCTACTCTAAGGTCTCCCTGCATCTCTGATCATTCAGGTAGGTGATCTGTAAAGGTGTTGCTTCTGCTGATCACATGTGGTGCAGATTTGTTCTGGGCTGATTGTCCTTTCTTATGCCCTAAGGCCTCCAAAACAGGGTTTGTTAGAGCATGTGGATATGCGCCCCCCTGCCCTTGTCCTGAGGCCATCTATGTGGTGCTGTAGTTGTGCCAGCTCCTGTATCACAGCACTTTTCTTGCTGTATGGTGACTCTACCGGGACCAATGCTGCCATCCATGGTCCCATTCTTTTGTTTAACAAACTTGTTGCTCTGCCAAGACCTAGGCAGACTGAGGCTGGCATGTTATAGCTTAATATTGTTGTGCTTGATTTTAGATTCCACACTGAAGATCACTTTGGAAAAAGCTTTTGGCCTTATGCATTTAAGTGTTGCTTTGTATAGCCTAACATTTCCAATTCCTCTTCTAAAATGAATATTTTCTCACGGGAGTCCTTACAACAAGATTTGTGTCACACTGCACTCTCAGTCTGTTCTGACAGAATATATCTTTAATTCATCCAGGGGCTCCAGCTCCCATCTGCACCACAAATGAAGAAGGAAGGATTATTGTCTGGCTGGTGCACAGCAATATGTCTTGTCTATTTAATGTTATCACAGCCTGACTCTCTCACAAGAGTCTGAAAAAATGGACATTCAGTCTCTGAGCAGGACAAGAATGGTTTCAGCTAAGACCAGCCAACTATGGCTATATAAGTATTGCCAGAGTAGCATTGGAAGGTGGCATGTAATAAACACCATGATGGCAGTTTATATTGTTTATTTATATATATATATGTATGTATGTGTGCATAAAATTTTTTTATACTGTTAATTTACACATCACATTATCAGGTGATCAAGGGCAGCTGAGAAAGGTTGGTGGGTTGGACTGAACAAAGGAGATATTTTCAGTTCTCAGGCTTGCCCTCTAAACAGAGAAGGGCATTTGTGCTATGAGCCTAACCTAGAGGTCACCGAAATGGGTAGATGTCAGGAGGTTCAGTTCTGGAATGAAATCTCAGCCAAGTGGTTGAAGTATGACAACTGAAAATAAGTTTTTAAGCTTGGATTTGTTGGGCAGTATTAGAATACGCGTTATTGCTGCCATATAACAAGCCATTAGCAAATCCATCCTTAATAGACCCTGCATTTCAGTACAAGTTGGAGGTATATTTTACAATTTATGTAAGGCTTATTTCTCATTACTCATTCCATTGACATAGAAACTAAAAATGTTACGACTCAAGTTCTGTTTCTCAGTATCTCACTTTGGTGTACCCTTACAGCACATGTGGCAGTGGGGCATGTTGCCTGTATGCTCTACCACTGCGTTTTAGAAGATGAGAGTAGCACTGGGCAGGGGAGAGTATAGCTGTGAGAAAGGAGGATTTGCTTCTGTGGTCCCTGAAACTGCACCAGGAGATATCCTTTCCTTTCTTCATGCAGAAACATCAAATGTCAGAGTTTAAGGAAGTGATAAAGTTTTCTGTAGATTTCAATTTTGTACAAAATGAACTGTTCATAGACCTTTTCAATGTGAGAGTGAGTCCTAAAGAGTTTAGATACCAATCTCAGATTACAAAGATAAGTGAATTTTAAAAGTCCTCCAGATCTTTAAACTATTTTCTTCTGGTTTTATGGTTTTCTTCCTACTTGTAGAAAATCCAAATTATATCTTAAGACCATATGGCATTTGTACTGATTAAGAAAAAAATATTTCTTGATACCTTTAGAAAAGGAAAAAAAAATCCCATTTCTACTGTAAAACATGATGGCTTATGGGGCACGGAATGCCTACTGGCTTCTTTGCTGATTCTGGCCAGCAATGAAGAAATACTGCTAAGGGAGTATTGACCAGCATTCCCTTAACACTCCGCAGGATCAAGGCAACTGATGCACATCAAATTCTTACTTCAACTGGCATGGATTATATGTAACCTACATATGGTGCCTGATGGATCCTAAAGATGGGGACAGAGGTGAGAGGCAAGGAGAGACAGACAGTGATCTTCAGAGTAGGTCTAGCATGGCAATACCAGCCTGCTGTGTCATGTCTAGTCCAGGACAGAGGAAGCCTGCATTTTGTCTGAATTGTGTGTGCTGCCCTTGTTTATCTAAAAGATACATTCTTCTTTTTTCAGGATTTGGCAGGAAGTGCAGCAAGGTGCATGTAGGCCACCTGTGTCTCACTTCTTTGCCATTCATCCATGCTGGTGTCAGCGTCTTTCTGCCTCAGATCCTTGACCTTACAGGTAGACTTGAGCTTGCTCCAGACTCTTGGACCCAAGCAGCTGCTCCTATATTTGTGCCTCTGTAAGACATTCACAACTACAAGAGCATACAGACTCTGAGAGTGGATCATGTGCAACCACAAGCTAAGAGTTTGTGGCTGCCAGTGTGGTGCCCTGCTCTCACTTCATCCCATATGAGGTTACACAGGTTGACAGTGATGCTAGATAAATGTATGCAATATATTGCCAGACAGTTCACTTCACGGTGTGATTTGCTTGTTCCTTGTGCTCTCACAGGTCAGCTATGCCTCATCCAGTCGTCTCTTGAGCAATAAGAACCAGTTCAAGTCCTTTCTCCGCACAATCCCCAATGATGAGCATCAGGCCACGGCAATGGCAGACATCATCGAGTACTTTCGCTGGAACTGGGTGGGAACAATTGCAGCTGACGATGACTATGGCCGGCCAGGGATTGAAAAGTTTCGGGAGGAGGCAGAGGAGAGAGACATCTGTATTGATTTTAGCGAGCTCATCTCCCAGTACTCAGATGAAGAGGAGATCCAGCAGGTGGTGGAGGTCATCCAGAACTCCACAGCAAGGGTGATCGTTGTTTTTTCCAGTGGCCCAGACCTGGAGCCCCTCATCAAAGAGATCGTCAGGCGAAACATCACTGGCAAGATCTGGCTGGCAAGCGAGGCCTGGGCTAGCTCTTCCCTGATAGCCATGCCGGAGTTCTTCCGTGTCATTGGCAGCACCATTGGGTTTGCACTGAAGGCAGGACAGATCCCAGGCTTTCGTGAGTTCCTGCAGAAGGTGCATCCCAAGAAGTCCACCAACAACGGCTTTGCCAAGGAGTTTTGGGAGGAGACGTTTAACTGCTATCTCCCTGATGGGTCCAAAAATTCTCCATCTTCAACTTCCTTCCACAAGGGCCATGAAGAAGGACTGGGAACTGGAAATGGAACAGCTGCCTTCCGACCTCCATGCACAGGGGATGAGAACATCACCAGTGTGGAGACACCATATATGGACTACACGCACTTGCGGATATCCTACAATGTGTATTTGGCGGTATACTCTATTGCCCATGCCTTGCAGGATATATATACTTGTACCCCTGGGAAAGGACTCTTCACTAACGGATCCTGTGCAGACATTAAGAAGGTTGAGGCATGGCAGGTAAGTCTTTCATTTGTGTGCATGTGCAATGCACTTGCTGTAAAAAGACAAACTGTCCAGGAGCTCTTACAGTGCCTTTCACAATCCGGGATCTCAGACACAGCATCAGACTCCTGGGATGTAGCATATCATTGTTAAGTTCAAACAGTACAGTTACTACAGTAAAAGATAACAAGAAGAGATTCTTTCAGTGTATCAATAGAAAAAGGAAGACTAGGGAAAATATAGGCACAGTGATGAATGAGGTGGGTGCCATAGTGGTGGAAGACACAGAGAGGGTGGAGTTACTGAATGCCTTTTTTGCTTCAGTCTTCACTGCTAAAACTGTCCCGCATGAGTCCCAGACCCTGGAGGGGGAAAGTCTGGAGAGAAGAAGATTTTCCCTCCTCCCTCCAGAGGAGGACTGGGTTAGAGACCACTTGGCCAAACTAGACATCCATAAGTCCATGGACCCTGATAGGATGCACCCACGGGTTTTGAGAGAACTTTTAGATATTATTGCTGGGCCATTCTTCATCATCTTTGAAAGGTCATGGAGAACAGGAAAGGCGTCTGAGGGCTGGAGGAAGGTAAATATCACTCCAGTCAACAAAAAGGGCAGGAAGGAGGACCCAGGGAACTACAGGCTGATTAGTCTCACCTCCGTCCCTGGAAGGTAATTGAGTAACTTGTTCTAGATGTCATCTCAAAACATCTTAAAGAACAGGATATTATTGGAAGTGGTTAACACAGATTTACCAAGAGTAAATCAGGTTTGACCAATCTGATAGCCTTCTATGATGTTATAACCAGATGGCTGGATGAGGGGAGAGCAGCAGATGTCATCTACCTTAACTTCAGTGTCGCTTTTGATGCTATCTCCCATAACATCTTTATTAGGAAATTAAGGAAGTGTGCACTAGACGAGGGAGCAGTGAGCTGGATTGAGAACTGGCAGTGTGACAGGACTCAGGGGGTTGTAATTAATGGATCAGTGTCAAGTTGGAGGCCTGTAACCAGTGGTGTCCCCCAAGGGTCAATACTCGGTCCAGTCTTGTTCAACGTATTCATCAATGACCTGGATGAGGGGTCTGAGTGTATCCACAGGAAGTTTGCTGATCACACCAAACTGGGAGGGCTGGCTCCAGAGGGCTGTGTGGCTATCCAGTGTGACCTGGACAGGCTGGAGAGCTGGGCAGAGAAGAATCTAATGAGGTTCCACAAGGGCAAGT
>VZTM01025915.1:27797-89812 GCA_013400555.1 Jacana jacana | reverse complement strand
GTCAGTCATTGGAATCAGCTGCCCAGGGAGGTGGTGGAGTCACCCTCCCTGACTGTGTTTAAGAGTAGATTAGATGTGGTGTTGAGGGATCTGGTGTAGGGGAGAACTTGTAGAGTAGGGCTGATGGTTGGACTTGATGATCCCAAGGGTCTCTTCCAACCTAAATGATTCTATGATTCTATGACACCAGTACAAAATGTGCAGGGAAACCATCACACCAAGAGTGTTGCTGAACTGCATGCAGCAAATACTCAACCTCCATGTCATGAAGTAAGGAGTTGTGCAAGGAGTTAATTACTGGTTAGAGAATGGCTGAGGTGCCTCTGAACCAGGGTAGTACACACTGCTTGATGACAAACACCTCAGTATTCCTTCCCACTCCCAAGCATTTTGAATTTTTCATAAAAGTTATTTTTAATATAGTTACTTATATGTTGCATTACAACAAAAGTTGTATTTGAAATGTAGTGCTTTCTAATATTTATGAAGCTCGTTTCTACCCTTGTCACTTGGGGAAAAGAAGTCAGTTTTTCAGCCTATATTGGACCAGAGGGGTTTAGGGAAGGCTCCATGAGATACTCATAAAACTTCTTCCTCTGTAGCAACTTCAGCTGATAATTATCCCTTGAATTACCAAGATACCGGTATCTTTTACTAAGATACAGAAGGTCTTTCTTACACGAGAGGATGTAAAGCTTCTTCTAGGATTGACTTTTCCTAATGTTATTCACAAATGGAGCTGGTGACAAAGGGCACCTTGAGAGCCCCCTAAAGACACTCAAAAAGTGAGGTGAGAAAACAAACAGATTTATCAAAAATTCAGTTTCATGCTATAAACGTTCCTCTGACTTGGCTGATTTCCATTTATCCCAAGGTAAGGCTGAAGCTAACTTCAAAGGCATGGTGATCACAGCATTGTTATTTCTTTTCTTTCTGGGTGGTCAGCCATCCTTATAGATGCTTTACTAACCAGCCGCATAGTTTTATCCCTGAAGTGAACTTTCATGTGCTGTGAAGGACTGGTGTTGTTCCACACAGTGGGTGAAATATGGAAGAAGGAGAACAAATTGCCTTTCATGTCATATAAAGGACCTTTTGCCTTGTAGAATTAAAAGATTGATCTCCCCACTGGAGCAGAAGCAATACTTTGCTCAGAAAGGACTTTTACCTGTGTCTCTAGGAGGGATTATGTGAAGCTTATTTGGGAAGTGTAGAAATCAAAGCCTTGATGTGAGATTTCTTTCTTGCCAAAGTCTTATATTGATAAAGGAAATGGAAAACCCACTTTTAAGGTCGTAGCCAAGTGGAACATGTGCCTGGACACAGTAACAGGGAATCCACTGGGACTTTAGTTGACCATTGATGGGACCTATGACTGTGCTTGCAACAGATGCCCATTCTAAATGTCTGAAATGGTTGCATGAGTTCAGCCAACTCAGTGGGACTACAGGAAACTTTGGGACTCCATGTTTTTTTAAGAATGGATAGTAGTTCTTGATTAGATTATAAATAACCACTGAACTCGGGTTCGGTAAATGACTGTTGTTTTGCTAAAAGAAATGACACCAAGTATGTAGTATCGTTTGGTTCTCTTTCTAATAGAAAGAGGCAGCTTACTCAAGTATTGAAGTAATTCATCCTGTAGTTCCAAATAGGAAAGAGTTTGCAGTCAAAAGCTATGACTTCCTCCTGGCCTAGAGAAAGGCAGAGTTCTTCAGATCAATATCAGTAGTGTTCTGTGCAGGATGCAGTTTCAGATGTTGTTGGGACTTGGAAGAGATGGATCCATAAAGGGCTGTTAGAAGAAAGTGACATCAAATGGGTGCATAGAGACACATATAAAGATTCATTCTCTGCACAGCTGGGTAGAAATGGCATTAAACACCTCCTAGAAAAGACATTTCAATCAGATTTTAATTATGCAAGACATTATATGTGAATTATGCTAGTTGAAAACACTGAGCTTGCAAGATAACCATCAGCTCTATTATTAGCTTTAATAATCAGGCAATTAATTATGTATTGTTTAGTATTAAATTTAGACATAAATTAATAAAGAGAGCCCTGTTTTAACCTTTTAGATACTTTGCCACAACAGTTATTGTGCAGTACAATGACTTCCCAAGAGCATTAAAACACTGTTTACTCAGTCAGGATTTCTGCCAATAGATCCTTCACTGTTAGTACACACAGCACCCTGGGCCATTGTACCCAGTGGATTGCTCCATATTATATTTGTTACAAGTGAAAAACAAAGCAATTATGGCACTGAATGTTGATTAGGTGGCCATGATGGTTCTTTCGTATTGTGGCAACAGCATAGAAAGTACAGTTCAAAATACCATCTATCAGCACTGACAGTTCTCACTCGTCCCTGTACTGTTCGTTGCCTTTGTCTCACTCGTACCTGTACCGTTCATTGCCTTTGTCTCTCATTTCAGAGACCACCTCTCTCCACAAAACCTTAACGGGAGCCTAAAAAATGTTCAAATGGAGTCGCTTTCCAAATGATCACACAGCTTGAAATTCTTTGTGTATCCAACTGTGAATCTATGTCACATTCAGGGAAGTTATCTAGATGCAGCTAAGGGATGCTTCACAGTGGATGTAAAGCCTACATATTTTACTTCTGCAGGGCTGTGTTTGCCAGTCAAACTTGTGTTTGGCAAGATTTACTTTCCTCAGCGACATGCTGACTAGCAGGCCTCTTTTTCATTAGTATGATCCATGGCAGGTCACATCTCTTGTTACATATCGCGTCTTATTTCTAGTTGGGATTTAACTGACCTTTAGTTTCATTGGTCCTTACTTGGTCTTGCTCTATTAGATTTAAAAGTCCAGATGAAGTACTAATAATTTTTCTCCGTATGGTATTTATGCACATTGATCAAATTACGCCTCGCTTTTATTGTGATAATTTAAACAGATTGGGGCTTTAGTCATAAGATATGTTTTCTGCTTTATTTCTGTATCTTGTCCTTCTTTTTGGCATATATTCAGCATTACTTTAACAGCCTCAGCATAGCCAGAGAGTGAAAAAAAAATCCCACATTTACATATACTTATTACCTCCTCATTTATCCATGCACAAGTTACGTCAGTCCTCTCTTTGCGCAGCATGCAGTGGAAAGGTCGCGTTAAGCTGCGAGTAGTATTTCACAGGATGTGGTACCCTTTCTGTGCCTGTGGCTTGAATTGCTTATGCCTTGATGCAGAAGTCTGAATTTCACTGCATGAAACGCAGCTGTTTCAGAGCGATCTGAGGGAAATGCTTTGTCTTGATTATTAATTACCATCACATTAATCCGTGCATTTTCTGCAATTTTTTTCCGACGGCTCTTTTTGTATTTGCTGCCAGAGTATTGATAAGCATACTGGGTCACAGTGAGTGGTTAACTGCAGCTGGAAGAATTACCCATGAACTGATGGTCTGTCTCTGTTGATATCTGGTTTTACAAATCTGTTGGGCAATGCTTAATCCATCAGTGGAGGCTTTCTTTACACTACGTGAAAAGCTGAGATATTTTACTTCTAAAGGGGTGTGTTTGCCAACCAAACTTGGATTTAACAAGATTTGTATTCCTCAAAGCCTTATTGACTGGCAGCAATTATGTTATGGTCCTATAATTTTGTATTAATTGATCCTCAGCCCACACCTCTTGTGTTCCCATTCTTTTGCCTGTCAGACCAACCTTTTGTGACAGAAAACGTCCCTCTGCCTGTGACATTTCTGTCTTTATCGGCAGCTGTTGGAGCCCATGAGAGGCTGACTCTGGGGTAGCCCACTGAGCAAAAATACAAGCATCTGTAAGAGGGGTTAGCTCTGATTCATGCCCTGCATAGATTGTCACAGAAGGAAACTGCAGGCATGCTGTTGGGACTGCATTATGTGTGCATATGTACGAGAAAGGTGGATTGGGATTGCTGTGGAATAATCTTAGATAGCATATTGACTTTGTCATTCAAAGCCAGTGGCATTTTTATGCATATATCATAAGCCTACTGTATTAGCACTGGTTTTATTGCTCATGGAATGCTGTGATGAACTGTCTGGTTCTGTCAGCCATTTAGATCCACTTTAAATTGCTTGGGCTGTTCTCTAATGTCTTTTTAAGGAGCTTCTACTTCTGTTAATGTCATGTTATGGCTCCAAAACAGGTGCCCTTGGGATAAGAATGTTCAGTTGTTGTTTTTTTTCTGATAGTGAGGGCAAGAATATATATTTCAATTGGCTTTCCTGCTCCTCCTTACCTGTCTTTTGGCTTTCTGTCCTCTTTAGCTGTGCCTTACAGCCTTACATCATGATGAGCTGGCAAAACCTTCCGATTTTAATATGTTGCCTGGTGGTTTTTTGCTCTTTCTTCTTCAGTTTTTCCTATGTTCTACTTTATGTTACTATAATACTTGTCTTTCTCAGCCCTGTTTGAATGGTCAGTATTGAATTAGCGCTTTTAAAGCACACCATCATAGGAACTGCCCTTTCAGCTTTATTTGTATGATGAGAGTAACAACGTGTAATTGCACCTTAATTAATGAGCTTTATTTTAATGGACACAGCCACAATTTCTGAACTGATAATGGATTTATCATGCATGTGGTACAGTCATTCAGTCCTTTCCTCTAGACGGTCCATGGGTCTTCTCCATTCTGTTGAGTGTAGGGACCTCCGTCTGTCATCACTAACCTACACTTATGCATCACTGGGGCAGAGACTACTCAGAAACCTGCTTGGTTTTGTATAGAATTGCATTCTACATCTAGGGATTCTCCACAGATATTATCTTTCATTTTGCAAACATGATTTTTGTCCTGATTACTAGGAACTGCTTTAATGCTTCCAGTCTTTGTAAGGAGGGGAGAGATGCTGTCACTCCAACCATTTTTCTCCAGAGGAAATCTACTACAGTCAGTAGATCAGATCAAGTCTGTTTGGGATGACACTGAACTGGGACTAAGGCTATTCCAGATTCCTTAACTCTTGAAGTTATTTGTAGGAAGGATTCTTTTGGACTCAAGGGAACTAGCAGTACAATTTCATGCTTTGGGGCATATGAATATGTTGAGGTATGATATGTTGGGGTACAGATGGATCTTAATTTAAAACAGACAAAGGAGAAAATGTTAGAGGAAAAATTGCTTTTGTCATCTTTCTTCTTTCAACTCAAAAGTTGCAGTTTATTGAAACAACACTGTCCAAATGACTTTTTTGACAGACTCAAAATTTAGTGTTTCCCCTTTTTCCCATTAAAAATGGAACGGTGACTTGAAGGTCACATTTTTAAGTATCGCTTTATAAAACATATTCACACTGAATTTCAGTGCACTGGATTTCACATGATGCTTTCCTATGTAAATCTTTGGTTTCAGAAAATCCTGTAGTTGAGATATATGCAGAGGATGTTCCCACTCTGTTTATTCCCTCATATATTATGTGGATCCAGTCAAGGCCAAGCATATGAAAACTTCCTTGCTCTATTTTGCAGTCATGTCTCACTTAGCAAAATCGTTATCCCTTATCAAAGCATGCTTAAGTGATGTGCTGTTAGCTGTCAGCTTTGCATTAAGCAGTACGAGCTCAGGACTTACATTCTCTAGACAAGTGCACTTAGAACAGCAGGTGTGCACATGGCCAAAATGAGCTTTGGAGTTTTCAGACCATCTTTACTGTGTCCTGCAAGCTCCCAACTGATAGTTCAGTCAGTGTGGAAAACTAGCCGTATGATGCCAAAATACTGTAAGATCATATCTTGATTCCTTTGGGAATTTCTGTGACTCAGCAGGTAGGTCTTTCTGAAACAGTTTTGTAATGGCATTCAGGCAGCTGCAAATACCAATCAATACCTCAGGGGATTTTCTAAAATATCTCAGTTAGACCTGACTTGTGCAGCCTCTGTTACGGAGGACTTGCTTTGGCAAGTGGGTTGGGCTAGATGATCTCCGGAGGTCCCTTCCAACCCCATATCATTCTGTGATTCTGTGAATCCATTTAGGCTTGGGGTTTTGAGTTCTTTCTGGATATCCTCCTAAATCAGATTAGTCCCCCTTTATAGCAAGTTCCATTTTGAAATGCATGCCTTTGAAATTTTTTACTGGCTCCTACTGTTGTTGCAGCTATTAATTTGTTACTTCTGTCACCTTTCACTGCCATTAAAGCGCCAAAGCTGCTGCAGTTTTGAATCAGGAAAGCAGTGCCCCTTGGTTGCTGGCTAGAAAGCCATGTAAGCTAACCTGTCAGCTCAGTCACAGACAGTCCAAGCAGTCCTTGTTGTAGGGGACTCTAGGCCTCTTCAGTTTCCAAGCAGACTGAGCATTCACAGCCCAGCATGAGACAAAGCAAGCACCAAGCACCTTTCACTGAGCAGCAAGTGAGGTGTTTCCAACACAGTCCATCTGAGTTGCTTCCTCTCCCAATTTCTGTAAGTTTTTATTAGAGGTCCTGCTTCTCTCTCACAAAGAAACAAAATGCACACATGGGTGCCCACTTCAGTACCACTGCTGCCCCTCCTCAAGCAGAGGGGACTGATTGATAAGATGGGAGGAGACCCATCTCTCAGGTGCCTAGCAATGTCATATCCATGATGGAAACAGAACCAAACCAAACCAATTATCAGTTAAAATGTGCTAATCAGCACATCTTGTCATAGTAGACTGATGTCCTGTACTCCTCCAGAGACCTGAAGAAAGTCAGTCAGCTTTGCAGGTGTCTCTGCTTCTGTGAGAATATGTCACCTTTTTCCCACAAATCACTGTGTGTGTCATAAGCAGTTAAATAATCCTATGCTTTGATTTATCTTCAAATGGAAGTCAGACTGGCTGTCTAAGAGCTATCACCACCACCTCTGGACCTCTCTAATCTTCCTTTAATTTTATTCTACTTTTCTGATCAAGTGACTAGAACTAACTGCATTTTCCAGGAGAAACTGATTTACTGATGTACATATTGGCACCATATCTTCAGTGTCATTTTCTTCCTTAGTTTCTTATCCTAATATTTTGTTTGCTCTTTCAACTGGATAATGCACTGAGTGTTTTTGCTGAGCTGTCTACAATAATGAACAGGTCTTTTTCTTGAGTTGTTAGTTAATTTAGTTTCCAATAAAGATTATGGATAGCATAATTATTACTTGTAACATATGGCACATCATATTTGTCATACACACTTAGCTTTCAGTTGTGCTGTCCATTGACCTGCCTAGCTTTATGGTGAAGTCATTCAGCTCTTAGCAAAGCATAACCACTTTGAACGTTCTTGAGTTATTCTCAGCCTTTGTACTGAGTCTTGAACTAAACTCTTTCTTTCACTCTGTTCTTCAACTCACTGGCAGATTTAGCGTTTCACCAGGGCAGGGATGTCCACCTCATCTTGCCAGATTTCCTTTGCAGTATTATCAATGAATCTCTGGGTGACTATCAGTGTTCTCTCTCTTTAACTCTTTGACACCATCCCTGCTTCCAGAGTTTATTTCCCTTCATTCATCTGCACTGTTACCAGCCTGACAGGTTCGGTCCTGGAATACAGCAGTTGTGTACAGTAGGTGATGATTTGTCTTCATTATTTTAGCATGAAGTGCCCAGTATCCCAACTACAGAACAGGCATTCCTTGTGCATGGAGCCAGACACATGTTACAAAAAGACATCCCATTTTGTCATGAGGCATTTACAGTGAGAATCCCAGCTCTGTTCTGGGGTCCCTTTCAATGCCTCCGCCACAGTGGATAAACAGTATTAACAGTCACATCTTCAAAGCAGAAAACCAGTAGCAACAGGGCAGCTTAGGTGGAATGTCACAAGTGGTGCATGGTAATGAATCACATCCTCCACTGGCTGAAGAACTGTTGTGTTCTGAATGGCCTTTGAAGAAAGGTGAGATTAATGGTGTTGGCACACCTTGGCGTTCTGGTTTTTAAAAAACCATCAGCACTACATCTTGTCCCACATCAGTACACAATGAGCAGCAGGAGAGGAGGAAAGATTATAGGGAGGGAAAGAGAGGTCCTGCTGATGGCAAGAAGAATGCTTTGGGCAGAAGAGCTGGGTGTGATTCATCTTCCCCTGCCTCAGGCTTCTGGAAACAGGTATTACTGACTCGGATGCTAGGGTCAGCACCTTCCTGCCTGCCAGGTCCTTTGTGTCAGTACTGGTCGATACTGTGATGACAGCACTGCCTTTGGGAGAGCCTAAGAGTTGGCCTCACATAAAAAACAGACAGAACAAGATAATACAAAGCAGAGAATGCAGCTGGAAATAAACATCGATATAGACAGTAAAAATTGGAGCTTTGCTAGCATGTAAATAAAGATTGACACATAGATAGATGGAAGTGAAAGGAAGAAAGAAAAAACTGCCCTATTGTTTTAGAGAGCACTTTTCAAAGTATTTTACAAGTGGCTCTTTCAGAACTGGCATGGGCATATTTCCTCCTTATACTTGACCCCTGGCAGAAACCAAATCCTGTATGCTGTGACCACTGGGCTAATGTGATAGCTGAGCTCTGGAGTCCTTAAGCCTGTTACAACCTTATGAAAATATCTTATTTCTGGGTGTTTGATGAGGAACCCGAAATAAGAGGGGAGAACAGACACCCAGCAATTCGGAATTAAAAGGAGGGCTTTTCATGTTCAGTACAGTTGCCAGCTTTTCATCTTCACATTGAGCCATGAAGTGTAATTGTTTGCTGCTCTCAGGATGGGCACTCTACCAAAGCAAAGGGAAAAAAAATTGATACCCATTGGTCCAGAACCGGTTTACAGGCCTGGATATAGCTAGGTAGACAGAAAATAAAACTCAGTGTGGGAACTGTCAAGACGGGATTCCTTGTGAGTGCATGCTAGGAGTTAGAATCGTTTAGTCTTCTGAGGACAGACACTTGTAACATGCCCAGGTTCAGTTCACTTGCAGGACCATTTGACCTAGTGAGGAAGCATGTTAGAAAGAAACTGCAGANACACTTGTGCTCCAAACTAGAAAAGTTCAGTTTTGGACATTCATACACACACACACAATTACCTGCTGTCTGACAGCATTTACAGTTTAAGTAGGGGTTTTTTTTTGCCTGCTACTGGCTCTACTAGTGACACAAAGTAAGTGTCTACTGCACATCAAGAAAAGGTGGAGAAACGGTAAGGGAGCTGGCAAGGCAAANATACAAAGCAGAGAATGCAGCTGGAAATAAACATCGATATAGACAGTAAAAATTGGAGCTTTGCTAGCATGTAAATAAAGATTGACACATAGATAGATGGAAGTGAAAGGAAGAAAGAAAAAACTGCCCTATTGTTTTAGAGAGCACTTTTCAAAGTATTTTACAAGTGGCTCTTTCAGAACTGGCATGGGCATATTTCCTCCTTATACTTGACCCCTGGCAGAAACCAAATCCTGTATGCTGTGACCACTGGGCTAATGTGATAGCTGAGCTCTGGAGTCCTTAAGCCTGTTACAACCTTATGAAAATATCTTATTTCTGGGTGTTTGATGAGGAACCCGAAATAAGAGGGGAGAACAGACACCCAGCAATTCGGAATTAAAAGGAGGGCTTTTCATGTTCAGTACAGTTGCCAGCTTTTCATCTTCACATTGAGCCATGAAGTGTAATTGTTTGCTGCTCTCAGGATGGGCACTCTACCAAAGCAAAGGGAAAAAAAATTGATACCCATTGGTCCAGAACCGGTTTACAGGCCTGGATATAGCTAGGTAGACAGAAAATAAAACTCAGTGTGGGAACTGTCAAGACGGGATTCCTTGTGAGTGCATGCTAGGAGTTAGAATCGTTTGTCTTCTGAGGACAGACACTTGTAACATGCCCAGGTTCAGTTCACTTGCAGGACCATTTGACCTAGTGAGGAAGCATGTTAGAAAGAAACTGCAGAAGGAATCCAAGGTTATTAAATCCTTGCTGTTTTACAGAAACTAGTTAAGGACCTGTCACAGGTGAGAGGGAGTAAAGGACAACGCACCGTATAGCTGGATAATGATGTTTATTTAAGAATTAACAAGACTAGAGGTGTTAGCCTGCCTAGTATCTTGCTCATTTTCCCCACTTTTGTTGAGTCCAACTGCCATCCGAATGGACAACCAGTAGCTACTGCTTACGTTGGGCAAGCAGCACACTTGTGCTCCAAACTAGAAAAGTTCAGTTTTGGACATTCATACACACACACACAATTACCTGCTGTCTGACAGCATTTACAGTTTAAGTAGGGGTTTTTTTTTGCCTGCTACTGGCTCTACTAGTGACACAAAGTAAGTGTCTACTGCACATCAAGAAAAGGTGGAGAAACGGTAAGGGAGCTGGCAAGGCAAACCAAAGGTATTAAGTGGGGTTTATTAAAAGTGAGACAGCACCCCTCAAATAGCTGAATTATGTTCAGTGAGTAAAATTGGAAGGATCTAAACTCTGGCAGGTTAAATGTAAAAATAAAATAAGGCAGGCTGAAAAACAGAATGAGGAATGGGCTGTAACTGGAGAAAAACCTCATCAATCCTCTTAAACACTTCAGCTGTAGGAGTGTCTGTTGAGCCATAGATTATCACTTCAAATTACAAGGTAAGGCCATGGCAGAAGAAATATATGCTCTTTATGGACAAACTTGAGAAGATTCCTGAGTTTATTTAATAATGGGGAACTTGTAGAGGATCTGTCCAATATTAAAGTGACTGTAGAAGAAGCTATGAGGCACAAGAGCAAAACAAACTTTCATACTTTGATGTAAGTGAATGATGGCGACCCAAGGGCTCAGCCAGAACTCACAGGTGAAGTAGCTGAAGTTCTGGCTGTAGTTACCAATCCCCTCACTTAGAGCAGTCTTGGACCCTGAAGCCTAGAAAGTTGACAGATGTGACATCAGTTTTCTAAAGGGGTTCTAGAGGAGACCCAAGGAACTAGCAAAGCTTGACTAAAGCGATTATTAGAAACTGCAGTTAAAAAAAAAAAGAAAAAAAAAAGTAAGAAAAAATACGATATACTGAGGAGGTGACACCATTAATTTTGTAAAGACAAGCCCTACCTTACAAACCTTCTGAAGTTCTTTGAAGGCATTGGGATGTGTGTGGATAAGGGAACTCCTATTCATAGAGTATGTTCAGGCTTTGAAAAGGCTTCTGGGATTCTATCACCAAATTCAGTCCCCACATGGATGAACAGTTGATTGAAAGATACTCAGCAGAGAATAAAACTAAATGGTGAGTTCTGACTAATCACAAATGGAATCTTCAAGCTTGAACACATCCATAGGTGGACTCCTGAGCTTTGGCTGAATAGTAGTCAAAAAGAACATAATGCACTGTTAGGAATAGTCACACTGGAAAAAGGGACAGAGAGGTAAACAGCATGCCCTGGAGGCACTTCAGTAACCCTTGGTGAGTCTCACTTCAGCATCATGTGCTGGTATCAGGACTGAAGAAGGAGACTGGGAAAGTTTGGATAACAATCAATGCAACAGGTTCTATACAAGAAGCAGCAAAGTCAGATAGGGCTTATCAGCCTGGGAAGGAGGTGGCTGAAGAGAGATTAACAAAGTTTTTCAAAATCCTGAGAGGCATGGAAAAGGTGACTAGCAAATGATAGTTCTTTGCCTCTTCCAATGTAAGCACAAAGGGCATCAAAAGAGATTAGTAGCTGCTCTATTCCAACAGGCACAAAGAGATGCTTTTCTCGTAAAACGTAGATCTTGCTGTAGGGGGCTGTGGATATAAAAACTCCGCATAGATACAGAACACAAATGTGCAACATCATGGAAGAAAAATCCACTGCATGTATGAAGTATGAAGACCTTTGGCCCAGGAAGTCACTGAGCTGCAAAACGTGAGAGAGTATTCTGGGAAAGTATCACGTCCCCTTCTACTCTTGTAAGCATTTGCTGTAGGCTCCTGTGTAGGCATTTGCTGTTGGCCACAGTCACAAACAGGTCCTGGGGAGATGGGTTGCTGGTCTGACCTAATACAACTGTATGTTATGTTTTTAAGTGTGGAAACCACATTAGCCAGAACATCTAGCCTGGGTAAAGCATGGGATGCCATGTGGCTGGGAGTGGCCTTACCAGGAATAATGGGAGGGTGAAGTAGAGGGCAGCTTGCAAGTCCTTTCTAATAATAAGTATTTTAATTAAAAAGAATTGTAATTCAATGTAGACCCTGTGACTGAGGGGAGAAAAAAAAAGAATGAAAAATGATGGAAAGAAATGCATGATGCCCTCCCTGCAGACTTCCACCATCTGCTGACAGTGCATTCAAGCCATGAAGTCAACACTTCTGTTGTAAACCCTTGGTTCCGGGATATGATCCACGCACCCCTGACACTTTTGCCTTCACTGAAGCAGGGTTTTTTACGTCTTTGTGGATTGAGTCTTGGGTATTTATGTTTCTATCTTTAGGTACAAAACAGAGTGACACATTTTTACCTGTAAAGCCTCTAGCTAATCATTGATGGACTGGTGACTATAAAAGAGTGCTGTAGTTATTCAGGGTCTACAACTTCCTCTTTTAAAGATTAGAGCTCATATATTCCATGGCTGTTTAAACAGTATTTTCCTCCTGTAGAGAGCAGAACTTGTATGATACAGATACCATCCTGGGATTTTCTTACCATCTAAACCAGAAACATGTCCTATAGTTACTGTCAGAAATTTAGACTTGAAGGCAAATTTGGGATTTGCTGGAAATAGAAAATGGGTTTTGATACCCCTGTTGCTCCTGTTGCCTCTCCATTTGGGATTTTCAATAGGGCATGTATCTTTCCTGCATGAACTGATAAACCTGGGCTCTCCTGCCCTGCAGGTCTGGCTGCATAACTGGAGCTGCTATTCTGTGCCTGAGGAAAGACAACGTTACGTGCAGATCAGTGCTTTTATATGAATACCTACCCACCAGATAGAGATATCAGCTCACACTTTAAATGGTTTATAACCTGAATCCTCAGGTGTAGTGTGTGTGTGTGTGTTTAACCAAGGGAAATATGCTGCTAAACTAATCCTACAATCCCACCAGTAGCCAGGGGTATGTATTACTTTCTAAGAAGCCTAATGTCAAGAGGTGAGGCAAAAGAATAGACTAATTGAGATTAATGTTATGAAATTAAATCCCAAAAAAGTGTATCCAGGGAATCCAGAAGTTTCTGCATCGTTAATCTCACTGACTATAAGACCAGCCAGCCTCCTGCCACTGCAGCTGGCCAAGAGAGGCAGGACTTGAACCAAAGAATCCTCAATATGGCTTTTGCAAGATGGTCTCTCCTAATGTGCGTAGTTACTGTAATCAAAAGAAGTGTAAGGTCTGCAGCTCCTGTCTATACAGATAACAGTCAACCCAGCAGTGATACCCAGTCGGGATAGCCTAGAGTTGTTCAGCACAGTGCTGCAGTGCTGCAGAAGAGTGCAGTACTGAGTTGGAGTGTGGAGAAATGTGACACTCAGCTCAACCTAACAACTCAAATCTGATCTGGATGGGAAAGCTGGAGGTGTAGCCCTGTGGTAGGTGCTAGAGCCTGCAGAGGAGTGCAGTGACCTGCTCGGGACCTACCACTTTCCTGGTGGACAAAGTTCCTGCTTACACATCCAGGATTGCAGTCCCACTGCAAGTGAGGCCAAAGTGAGTTGATGCAGTTCAGACACCACCCTGGATCTGCAGATTCCGTGTCACCTGTTCTGACCTCAGAGCTGACTCTGCCCTGTTCTACCTCTGTTCTCTGCTGGAGATGGGCAAGTAGCATCTTCCTGGGTGCCCCTCAGGGATAAGATGGAGAAGAGGGGAGCAGTCTCCTTTTTTTTCTTCCCCAACACAGGCAACGCCCCAGCTCTCCACAGCAAAATGCTGGAGCAGAGCACCTTTTGCCATATCCGTAAGAAGGTGAAATCTAGGGACAAGTGCTGGCCCTTCAGTGATATCATTGCAGCTGCACACCTTATGGAGGAGCTGGTCTACAGAGGAGGGCCAGCAGGGATGAGAAAGGCAGAAAAAAATCCTGCCTCCACCACCTCACCCGTTATTCAAAGACTGAATACTGTGGCAATATTTTGACGTACTTCCATCAACATCACACAAAGCTGAGAAGGTATTGCCAGCCACATCTTGCGTAGCGCTGCTGTGATTTTTCCAGACTCTGTCAGGCTGGCATTGATATAGGCTGTGAGATGAGGGCATCTCTGCAGCTCTGGGCATTTTAGCTTGAGATGGGAGGATCCCAAAAAGAAACAGAGAAAAATGAGACAATTTAGCAAAACTGACAGGAATTAATGAAATTATTTTGTTCCCCTGTCCCTGTGTTTCCAGGTGAAAAGGCTTCATCAAAACAATATTGTCTGTTCCACATCTATGGGGTGAGGAGGGCTCTGCCTGCCCAGACAAATTGATTTCATTTTGGTTCTTCTTACATTTTGCCACCCAGGATTGTACAATGTTTGGGCGTCCGCAGGTGAGAGAGAGAGAACTGGGAGTACAGGCTGTTGCAGGCACTAGAACCACAGCAACAAGTCCCACAGTGGTCTAGGGACAGCCAGGTGCCCTAAGCATCACCTCAGCTTTCTGTAGGTGAGCTCTACAGAGAAACTAAGAACACCCATTAAATGAAGGAGGGGAAAAAAAAATCTGATAACTGCATAAACCAGCAATTAACTTTTGAAGAAAAATATGATGTGGATGAATTGTATCACAGTTGCCAGTATCGTCTTCCTTTCATGCTGCAGTTTCTTTGGTCTACCTGTCAGGCTATCTCAATCGTGAATTTTGCAGCAGCAGTTGTCCCTGGAATTAACTGCTCTTGTCTGCAGCATATGACAGTTTAAGGTATGAGGTGAAAATTACAGGAGTCAACACGTGGGGACAGGCAGAATGTGATTACTTGAAACCATGCAACCGGGAGACAGGAGCCAAAAAAAAAGTGCTATGAATTCTGTAGGCCTGTCAAGTGGGGAATGAACTTGATTTGCTGATTTTTACTGAAGCGTATTTGGCTTGGGGATTTTCAATCAAAAGTCAAGTTTGAATTGTTTCTCAGCCACTACTGTTTCTGAGTGAGTGATTATTCAGTGACAAGTGATGTCATCTGTGACAGTGTTTATACAGAATGGTTGCCAGAGCACGGGGTAAGAGGGATGCATGGGTAAGCGAAACACTTCAGTGGCTGCTGCCAGTTCTTTGCCCCTGAAGGAGAGACGCAGGCTTGCAGAGGTGGCTGGAAGGGATGCTAAAAGGCTGATGGAGTAGCAGCTCATAAGGAAAGTGTTACAATGGGTGCCGTCCACCCTGAGGGCCATGATACCTTGTGCTGCCCATGAGATTTGTACAGGCTGTGTGTGATGTCTATGAGAGAAAGCCTGCTGCTGTTGTGATTAAACGCTTTCTAAGAGATTAAAGACTGCATTGAATTGATTATTTCCAGTTTTGTCCCCATAGCAGATCTGTGCTGTGGTAGGGCAGTGACACAAAGGCATTCATGGTCTCTCTCTCTCTCTCTCTCTCTCTAGGTTCTCAAGCATCTGCGCCACCTAAATTTCACCAATAACATGGGGGAACAAGTGGATTTTGATGAGTTTGGGGACCTGGTAGGGAACTACTCAATAATCAATTGGCATCTCTCTCCGGAGGATGGTTCAGTCGTTTTCGAGGAGGTCGGGCACTACAACGTTTATGCCAAGAAAGGGGAGAGGCTCTTTATCAATGAAAACAAGATCCTGTGGAGTGGATTCTCTAAGGAGGTAAGTGCTTAAATCCTCACCACGTTTCCCAAGTTTCCACAAGCTGAAATTTGAACTAACCCTGCCCACTCCTGCGTTATGGCTCCATGTCTCATTAAAAGACACATTCATCTTACTGTATACGTGGTCTCTGCCCTAATCTTTCACACCCTTATTGCACACCTCTGGAAACAATGGGCAGCTGCTTCACTGCTCCCACACATCTGATGAACCTCGGTATTAATACCTTAAATAATGCCTTTTTTCAAGCCCAAGGAGTTAGCTTGGAATTTTGTAACGCTATTTCACACAAGGTTGAGAAAGTCATTGCCCAAGTGCAGTTGTTTTCCTGAGCACAGTAGTTTTCTTGCTGAAAACTGCCATCTCTTTCGCTCCCAGTATCTCTCTATCAAGAAGTGTCTCCTCCTTCTCCTAGTTAAAATCACAGTTGTTTCTGCTGGCTTTACCCTCCAAGTCCCAGAGCCTTCCACACACCCTTGCCCTGCAAACCAAAAAGAAAAAGCCCCATCAATATTCCCAGGTTAACTTGGACTTGGTGCTCAAATAGTGGGAGACACCAGTGCCTGCCTTCTTTTATTCTACCAGAAGGTGCTTGTGCAGTCTCAAAAGTACATGATGTAGCCATTGCCTTTAGTCAGGTTTAAGTCTTTCTCCACTTTCTTGCATATGTTAGATCTTTTCAGCATAACTGTATCGTCACTAGCAGCCTGGACTGTGTCTCCCCCGTGTGACAGAACGTGGTGCAGAGATGTCCATACAAGACAGGTGAGCTGCCGACACAGGCAGCAGCAACCCACTCTAGCCTCGACAGAAACCCCAGCTCCCAGAAAGGGTACTGAGCAGGCATCTGGCATGTGGCCTGGGAGGTGACACAGGGACCATTAGCCTATAATTGTCACTGCCAGGCTCTGCAGCAATGTTTAGGCATGTTAAATTGGCACCTGATTAATGAACAAGGCGATTCACTTCCAGGTGATTATTCACATTGACTGACAGATCAGGTGACTGCTTCTGCGGGAGCTACACTTGCCCAATACACTTACACCATCGGTTAAGCCTTACCTTTACTCCAGATACTCCAGCTTCACTTATGGCTTAAATCCTCTGAATCGAGGCATGGGCCAGGCAGAGCACGCTGCAGCAGAAATACTGAGCTCAGGCTTTTCTAAGCCCAGCTAGAGACTCTGAGCCCAAACAGCAAGTGGAATTAAAACCCCCTGATATTCTAACCCCTTCTTCATTGCAAATGCCACTGACACCTCTTCCAACAGGCAGAGGGTTGGGTTTTTTTAAACTTAAACTAAGCAATTACGTTCTTTTGGTCTAAATTCCTCCAACACTGCAATATTTATCTTCATTCTCTGTCCTAAACTCTTAAAAATGTGACTTGACAGTCCTGACTGAGTGTCATGGAAGGGCATGTAAATTGTGTGCCAGTGAAGGGGTTTGTAATCTCTTGGCTGTTGCAGCTTTTTTCCAGTTTATAGGGTTTGAATTTCTTACAGATAAAAGGCTCTGCTCAAAGAGTGTAGCCAGTACTTCACTCACTGAAGTTTTCTATGCCTCTGTCACCCTCAAAAAAGATTAAGTGTAGTTAATTTTAACACAGGAACTTCAGCATTGGCCAGACTTACACAAGAACAAGTTAAAGAGTAGGTAAAATAGATTCATTTTGGCAGAACTTGATGAAATTCCCCACAGAAAACTTAAGAAGGCAGCCAAAGCAATCTCAAAAGTACTAGCAATTCATCTTTGAGAACTGTGGAGGATGGGAGATGTCTCAAAGGATTAGAGGAGAGTAATTGTAATACCTATTTTTAAAAGCAGATATAGGAGAGCCGAGGGAATTACACACAACCGACCTGAGCTTCGGTATCATAAAAGACTTGATAAAAAATATTAAATAGTTTATAAACACTTAGAGGATAATAAACTGATAGGAAAAAGCCAACATGGATTTGTCAAAATGAAATCACGCCAAACCAATTTAATTTTCCTCTTTGGAAGCTCAATCAATTTAGTAGATAATGGAGAAGCAGTGCGTGACTTCAGCTGGGTCTTTGATTCAGCCTTGTTCAAAATCATCAGTGACAGCCTAGACACTCTTTCCCAAAGACTGTCTACACTGATGAAGCCCTCATGGTGGGTGCACAACCTGCTGAAAGGCTGTCCCAAAGAACAGGTATTACCAGGACACTGTATTAACAGCAATAGGTATTAACAGCAAAGAATGGTTCAAGTGGGGAGATGCAGGGATTCGCCCTGGATACATGTCTGTCCAATTAGTTATGCAATCCTGATTAACAGTTTAGAATCAGTGTTTCCAAACTATGCTGCAGATATACTTCAGAATGATAGGCAATGGCATCTGCTCTCAGCTGTAGGCGAATACCAGACTTACAAAATGAGCATCTCCACCTAGGAGCTGCCACTACCAAGGGCTTTCTTACCCTGTGCCTGAGGTCAATGCCAGCACACAGGCAGTTTCTGAACCATGTCCTGGACTCTCTGACTAAGTGCATCCACACAAGAGCTTCCTGGAGATCAGCAGGTGAGCAGCACTTGGGCAAACCAGGAGCAAACTTCCAAAAAAGTAAATGGGAGGTTCCAATCAGAGCAGCCCTTAAGTATGTGCAGATCACAGTACTTTGCTGGCAGTAGAAACTGTGGGTTTAACTCCCCTGAGCTGAGAGAGCCATGCTCTATGTCAGCTCTCCTTAACTTACTTAGGAAAAGGTGAGCTCAACCTTGGATTGTGCTTCTGTGTAAAACTGGCCCAGGTTTTCACTCATGATGCTGTCAGTGTGCGTTAGGTATGCATTGAGCGTGCCCATGTGACCACTTGCTCCTACGATATGTCTGTGCCCAGGTGGGCTCACACACAGCATAAATGAACAGCCAACAGGTGACACAGCTCATCATTTGCAGCAAGAGAAGTCTGGAAGCCTTTGGATCTGCACATAGCTGCTGATTTACATCTCCAGATGCTCAGTGTTCTAAAACCACAGCCTTTCTTTCTTTCATATGAAAACTCCTTTAATTAGTTTACCTTTTTTGTTTCTGAGTTGGAGAGGGTCTATGGGAGAACAGGAAGACGTAGGTTTCAAGAAACTCGAATTGATTGAATTCCCATAAATCATTAGCAGGCAATATATGGGATTGGGGATCAGCAGTCAGAGCCCATCGTCTCCAAGGCTGACTCACATTCCCATCAGTAGAATCACAGAATACCAGGTTGGAAGGGATCTCAAGGATCACCTGGTCCAACCTTCTTGGCAAAAGCATGGTCTAGACAGGATGGCCCAGCACCCTGTCCAGATGAATCTTAAAAGTGTCCAATGTTGGGGAATCCACCACTTCCCTGAGGGAGATTATTCTAGTGGCTGATTGTTCTCTTTGTGAAAATTTTTTCGTGTCAGTCAGAACCTCCCCAGGAGTAACTTGTACCCATTACCCCTCCTCTTTCCCATATGACTCCTCATAAAAAGGGAGTCTCCATCTTCTTTGCAGCCACCCTTTAAGGAGTGGAACAAAACAGATTCATTGTCTTTTAACCCTCCAATGACTGTTTTCTGGTATGTGTATCATGGGTCACATACCAGTCCACAGTGTCCACAACACAGTAGAGATTACAAAGATCTGCTGATCTTCCTTACTATCCTTAGATGTGTTCTTGCAGACAAATATCACTGCTATGGGTTGGGGAACAACTATTGCGTGGCATGTATCTGCTCTGTGGAGGAAGAGTTGAGCTTCTGAGGCCCTCCATCCAGCGTGCTAATCAAGAAATGACACCCATGTCCTGCTGTAGGAAGGCTGTATGTGGGGCACTGCCACCATTAACCCTCCTTGTGTTCTTTTCTTGCAGGTGCCTTTCTCTAACTGCAGCAGGGACTGCCTCCCAGGCACCAGGAAGGGCATTATTGAGGGAGAGCCCACTTGCTGCTTCGAGTGCGTGGACTGCCCAGATGGGGAGTACAGTGATGAAACAGGTAACACCCACGGAGCTGCTCTGGGGTTTGCAGAGTACCATGCAAGCCCTCTGGGCATCACCTATTCATGTGCTGAAGTCGCTTCCCTGCAGCACTGAGCTGGAGGCTGCCTTGCCAGGGGCTTCACAAAAAATTTGGAAGAGCTTCTGAAAAGCTTACAGGAGATCTGTGGTCCTCAGGTCCTGACTTCTGCTAAGCCTGCTTGTCCCTTCTGCTCTGAGTGAGGAGAATTAAGGCAGAGAACTTGAAAAAGGACTTGCATATAGGAAGGCTCTAAGGCAGCCACAAGCAAACTCTGTTGTAGTGTAGCAGTAGCTTTTGTTCCTTCAAAAACCTGGAGGAAGGACACACTCCCTACCATAATCCAGAATTCTGTAGTTATCTGTCTGCCTCCACCTTTTTCTCATGTTCTCAAGGTAAAAAAAAAATTAAAATGAAGTCCATTACATCCTTGATTTCAAAAGCAGAGAGGAATGTTTCCCTTTTTTGGGATCACCAATCACAGCTTCTGTTGAGCACTGGCATTGCAAGAGACCAGAATCTCTGGGTCCTATCAAACACCCATGGACATCTTTTTTGTTGGTGTTGGTGGGAGCATGAATCAAGCCACTCAGGTTCTGCAGTGGAGGGAAAAGGTAACCTCAGTTTCAGAACTGGTTGAAAAAATCAGAATTTCCAACACCATTAGTGCTCCCTCAGTGTTGAGCAGCCCCAGGGTAATGCATGCAAATAAATCAGAAGAGCAGTCCCCTCCACACGTCACAGCGCTCAGGATCTCCTCACACCCTTCCCAACAGCGCTGGTGCCAGCACACACAGCGCAGACCTCGGCCGAGATGAAAACTCCAGTTAGCTGCCTGCAGAACTGAACAAGTGTTCTCCTTTGGGAGAATCTCGTTTGTGTCCTGATAATTTTTAAGCATAAATATATACTATTGCAGGATGTTTGGGAGTAGCATTTTCAAATTAAATAAAAGCAAATCCGGCCATGTGCAATAGGGGTCTTGTGGTGTTTTTCACATTCTTGTGGGAGCTAGCACTAGTATGCTGGGGCTGTAGGGGCGACTGCCTTCTGACTCCACAGTTTCCTGCTGCTATTTCAGCTGACAGCAATGCTCTTTATTTCCTGCACTTGCCAGTTTTACAGGCGTAGAGAGCAGTCCTACATCCAGCCTCATGAAGCTGAGACACTGACGCTACAGAACGTGACAATCTCTCATGTCCTCTCCCAGCTGTTTGCTCCCACCCTTTGTCTGAGAGCAATGCTGGCACTCCAGCAACCACAGAGAGAGGTGGATCAGGTCTCCGGTCTTCCTGAAAACAAACTCTCAGGAGGTGGCTTTGCAACTAGAATGAGAAGCTGTGTGATCTGTAGCACTAACACAAAGGAGGAATCAGGAGTGAGCAGCCTTGGGGAAGGAGGGAGGTCTGGTTTACTCCTTTCAGTGGCAGTGTGGTCTCTAGGTCAGCTCAAGAGAAGAGTGTAAGCACATTTTTAGGATGCAGTGCTAAAATAGCTGCCCCTGTCTCGGGAAGAGGTGGTTGAGTTCCCTGCTATGGGAGGTTAGCTCTGCCTTGCCTGCAGCTGGCAATAGGCCTCCAGGGTAAAAGGCACAAGAAGAAGAGAAATGATTGGCTGAATGGATGTAAATGAAACGGCATGTGGTGATGGGAGCTTCCGACAGACCTTTTGCATCGAGTGCAAGTTTTTAACATGAGCAGCTTAGGTGAGGCAAGCAGTCTTTAGGAAAGCTGATGACAATCAGATCAGAACACAGATGCTTCCTCCAACAGCACTCCAGAACAAGACAGATTAAAGTCCTTTGCCCTCCTTAGGTGGGCATTCCTGGCTTTCCCATTAGCATCAAGCTCTGCTCTGGGAGTCATGCTCCAAGAATCTCTCCATGCTCAGGTGCAAAGACCAGAGGGAGACTGGTGTTAAAGGAAGTTTCTGAATGTTTGTTCTCCAAATTCACTGCAGCCCATTGCTACCCTGCTGGGATCCCAGAGGCTGAGGAAGGTTGTGACTTCCAACTGACTGCTCTCAACCCCTTTCCACTGCCATCAAGGGAGTCATAACCCTCCCCAGTGGCGCACAAGTCCCATTTGGGTTGAAAAAGAGCAGAAGCAGCAGGTCCTTCCCTTTTGCTCCTGGCAGCCATTGGAGACATACATTGCAATCCCAGTAGGCACAACTAGTTTCATGTAGAGGAAAGAGATGAAGGCTTCAATTTTTCCTTTGCAATTACCAGTGGGATGCTTTGCTGGGTGCTGGGAGAGTGATATCATTAAGACACATTTTCCCCCGATGTTCCAGCATGAAATGAGAGTGTGATGGGAGTCAAGGGCATTTCCTGCCTTCAGGGAAGAGCAATTTAAACACTTGAAAGACTCACCTCCATGGAATATGAAATAGGCTCTCAAAGCACTTAAGGAGGCGAGCACGTTTTTAATTTTCTCTGTAATAGAGACAGGCAGGATGTTGCAAATGATAGTAAAAGTGTGAGAGGAAGGAAGACAGACAGAAATAGATGATAAAAATGAAGGAACAAGAAAAAGAGGGACAGAGCCTGAGTAACAGGCGATAGCAATCAATGTTTGCAAAGTTTTGCCAAGAAATGGATTCCAAAAAACGAGTGCAGGGCCATGGCTTTTCTTAGGCTGGAACTAAGCATGCTTTGTGTTTTGCTCTACAGCCCAAGGGATGCTGGCTGTTTCAGTGTTGAACACTGAGATACTGACATATATGATTCTGGGAACCTGCAGACACCTGAAGGGAACACCCCACGTATTTAAAGTGGATGCCGGTGTGTAGCTGTCACATATGTCATCCCACATTTCAGCCTCTCGTTCTGACAAACCTTCCCTCTCCTTGTCACTTCTTTTTCAGATGCAAGTGCCTGTGACAAGTGCCCTGAGGATTACTGGTCCAATGAGAACCACACATCCTGCATCCCCAAGCAGATAGAGTTTCTATCCTGGACTGAGCCCTTTGGGATCGCTCTGACTCTCTTTGCTGTGCTGGGAATTTTCTTGACTTCTTTTGTCCTGGGAGTCTTTACCAAATTTCGCAACACACCTATTGTCAAGGCCACAAACCGGGAGCTGTCCTACCTCCTCCTCTTCTCCTTGCTCTGCTGCTTCTCCAGCTCATTGTTCTTCATTGGCGAGCCCCAGAACTGGACTTGCCGTCTGCGGCAGCCGGCTTTTGGCATCAGCTTTGTCCTCTGCATCTCCTGCATCCTGGTGAAAACCAACCGAGTCCTGCTCGTCTTTGAGGCAAAGATACCCACAAGCCTCCACCGAAAGTGGTGGGGCCTCAACCTCCAGTTCCTCCTGGTCTTCTTGTGTACATTCGTGCAGATTGTCATCTGTGTGATTTGGCTTTATACGGCCCCGCCATCAAGTTACCGAAACCATGAACTGGAGGATGAGATTATCTTCATCACCTGCCATGAAGGTTCCCTGATGGCCCTCGGTTTCCTCATTGGCTACACCTGCCTCCTGGCAGCCATCTGCTTCTTCTTCGCCTTCAAGTCTCGGAAGCTGCCTGAGAACTTTAATGAGGCCAAGTTCATCACCTTCAGCATGCTGATCTTCTTCATTGTCTGGATCTCCTTCATCCCTGCTTACGCTAGCACATACGGTAAGTTTGTCTCTGCCGTGGAGGTGATTGCGATACTGGCTGCCAGCTTTGGGCTCCTGGCCTGCATCTTCTTCAACAAAGTCTACATCATCCTCTTCAAGCCCTCCCGCAACACAATTGAGGAGGTGCGCTGCAGCACAGCTGCCCACGCTTTCAAGGTGGCTGCCAGGGCCACACTGAGACGGAGCAATGTATCACGCAAGCGCTCCAACAGCCTGGGAGGCTCCACTGGCTCCACTCCTTCATCCTCCATCAGCAGCAAAAGCAACCATGAAGATCCTTTTCCTCTACCGGCCTCTGCTGAGCGGCAGCGCCAGCAGCAGCGTGGGTGCAAGCAAAAAGTCAGCTTTGGGAGCGGCACAGTCACCTTGTCACTGAGCTTCGAGGAGCCACAGAAGAACGCTATGGCCAACAGGAACACCAAGCGCAGGAACTCCCTGGAGGCCCAGAACAGCGATGACAGCCTGATGAGGCACCGGGCCCTGCTTCCCCTGCAAAACAGTGAGCCCCTCAGCATTGAGCCCGGCTTCCAGGCAGCGTCCAGCCCGGAGACCAGTTCACAGGAGTCGGTGGTGGGAGACGCCAAAGAAGAGGTTCCAAAACCTGAGGCAGAGCCTTCCCTGCCATCGGCTAACTCCCGAAATTTTATAGGCACTGGAGGTGGCTCTGTCACAGAGAACACTGTACATTCCTAACAAAAGAAGATCATGAAAAGCACACCAGTCCCAAGAGGAACTTGCTCACCTCTTGCTTCTGAACGGGAAAGACAACAAAGACACACTCCTGTGACACAGCCCCACCACACCTTACTGTTAGCGCCGGCAGGGTAACACATGTGCCTCCAGAGGAAGGACTGTGTCTGGGGAGCCTTGGACTGAATTTGTGTTTGCTTTATTGAAACCAGGACATCTCAGAAGGACAGGTGAAGATCGCCTCTGGTGGGGCTTAAGCAGAAGTCTGCATGCTGCCTTGCCTCCATAAGCTTTTCCTGCCAGACTGCAACTCAGCTGACTATGGGAGGCACTAGGCAATTCCACTATACTCTGCTTTTACATTTATGTATAATATTCCTCTTTCCCACTATGTATAATATTCCCTCTTTATCCAGTATATGTGATCTGTAACCATGTGCATCAGGACTCCCAGCTCTACAAAAGTAAGGTACACGGTTTCACTTGGGGAAAGCACAGTCATGGGGAAAATAAAAAAGCCCCCAGCGTCCTGCATGCTGTGTACAGCCAAGGGTGTGAACATGTAAAGTATTTAATGTGACAGAGCGCCCTGCTATTTATATTTAGTAATGTCCCAGTCTCTCCTTTCTGCCCAGCAGGAAATACTGGACAATACCCTTCATAGACTCCGTTGCACTAGACCAAGCTACTAGGTTCCTACTGGTTTCCTCCAGCTGAGGTAGCTTTACCTCCAGCCTGCCTGCTTTGGTGGAGGGGGAGAAGAGCTTGTAAATCTCCACCCCCTACCCCCACCCCTGCCCAGAGAACGTTGCGAAAGCACAATGAGATGTATCCATGATTGATTATGTCGCTAGTAGTTGTATGCTTAACAAAGTGTTGCTGCTGTAATATCCCACCTGGCATACATGGCTAACCCTCTCGCACCATAGTCAGTGTTGTGCTTCGCCATATTAATCATCTGCCTCAGACCTACAGGGGGGCCACGCGCCAGTTGTGATGACGCTGGCGGGCCTGAGGGTACAAAACAAAGGAAAGAAGGTGAAATGGAGGATTTAGGGAGGGAGAAATAGCCCCCAGAGGTGGTAATACGACCGCAGGAGTGGGTGAATATCGGAAGTGTGCGTGCTGGGAGATGACTGGATGGGGAAGACGTACAGGCCCATGCACTGAGACATGTGCAAGATAAATGGGTTAAATGGGCTAAATGGGTTCTGGCTTCTATAGGCCACCCGCTAGGTTATTTCCCTCCTGGTTCATCTTGAAGAGAGGGCACAAGAAGGGTAGACTGTACCTAAAGAAAAACAGTAAGGACTTCAGCAGAGAGCACAGCAGAACTTCGTTGCTCTTGGCATTTGTCCCACTCCCCCAAAAGCAAATGCTCCTGGTTTTGCAAGGCTTACCTGGTTCCTCTCCATCTCTGCTGGAAGGGTTGAAGGACTGTTTAGTTTGAGGAGGCTGAGGGGAGACCTCATCACTCTCTACAACTGCTTGAAAGGGCATTGTAGAGAGGTTGGTGCTGGTCTCTTCTCACAGGGAATTAGCAATAGAACCAGAGGGAATGGCTGCAAGCTGCAGCAGGGTAGGGTTAGGCTGGACATTAGGAAAACATTCTTCACAGAAAGAGTGGTCAGTCAGTGGAATGGGCTGCCCAGGGAGGTGGTGGAGTCACCATCCCTAAATGTGTTTAAGAGTAGATTGGATGTGGTGCTGGGGGCTATGGTGTAGGGGAGAACTTGTAGAGTAGGGCTGATGGTTGGACTCGATGATCCCAAGGGTCTCTTCCAACCTGAATGATTCTATGATTCTAAGTAAGAGAGTTATTAGAAGAGCTCTTTGTTGCAGCCCAGTGAGAAAAAAGGCCTGGCAGGAGGGGGTGGGGTTACATTGCAGAACTTCTTTCCCTCCTCCCAGGCCCCATATGCGAGAACAAGCATCTGACATGAAGACGTCTGTACCCTCTCATCAAACACGAAGGTAGCCCACACCACTGTGGAAAGGCAGATGGGGCTGCAGCTTGGTGTGAGCTGTGACAAAAGGACTGGGTGAATGTGTTGGGGAAAATACCACAATTCTCTTGTTACTGATTTTGCTTGGTTGTTCTTTTGTCAGGGCAGGCAAATAAAACTTACAGGTGACATTACTGCATTAAAAACTTTGTTTTGCCACCTCCACTTGTGTCTGGCAAGGAAGAGAAGCTCTGGCTTCAGAGAGCACAGTGGAAGTCCAGAAACCCGAGCAGCACTCTATTAAGACCAGTCATTTCAACACTTCCTGTTGATCCGTTATATTCATCTCAAAGTGGGCTCAAGTTTTAATTACACCGTGGAAGAACCAATTCAGCTTTAAATGTAAAGCCTGCAGATTACAGATTTTGATTAAAAATATGGCATAGCAGGTTAATAGGGAAAAAAAAAAAAAAAGAGAAAGAGAGAGTTTGAAAACACAAATCCATGTGGCCACACTTTTGGAACCCACATTCTGCCCCTGGACCCTGTGGGAGTTGACCATTGCTTCTGATAAGCAAGGTTCCCTCTCCAGGCTGCCGAGCGTAGCGTCCAGGCGTAATACAGGGTAGGGAACCGAGAGCTGTGGGCTCCTGAGCCTAAATGCAGGAACAGAGGTGGGCACTAGATGGCAGGAAGGGCTAAAAAGAACTATTTCGGTCGTGGTCTGTGCTTCCAAAAATCTCAGTAGCCAAGCAGTTTCAGTGCTAGCAAATCATTCCTACGGGCAAATTCCAGTACAGCAGCCCCTGAACCGAAGCTGACAGCACTGAAAACGTAGAAGTGTTTAATGAATGAAATGAAGACCACACTGTACCAACTGGAGTCACCATCCCTGACTGTGTTTAAGAGTAGATTAGATGTGGTGTTGAGGGATCTGGTGTAGGGGAGAACTTGTAGAGTAGGGCTGATGGTTGGACTTGGTGATCCCAAGGGTCTCTTCCAACCTAAATGATTCTGTGATTCTATGATTCTAACTGAAGACTCTCCACAAACACAGGCAACGTGAGAAACAGTCATCACTGGCTGCCTTGTGTGGAGAACAATATTCACTGGCTCTGCACACAGTAGAATATGTTGACATTTGGGTGGTTTTCATTCTTTAGGGGATTTTCCTTCTTTACCTCTACCTAAAAGGTATTTCCACGGAGATGTTGTCCCAAAGCAGGGTTGTTTACCTGCTGTGCAAGATGCCAATATATACACAGAGGGATTTATGTAAATCATTTCTACAGAGATGAGTGCTAGGTGGTAATCCACAAAGCTGGCACACCAGCCTACAAATTCCTCAGTGTATTTATAGAGTTCAAAACACAGAAACACACACCCTTAATTATAATTATTGGTTAGTACCTTATCCTAACAATTTATATGGGTTAGTACTGTCTCTCGCTTTCATTTAAAGCTACAATGTCCTTTAACTGCTGTGTGCACGCTCCAGTACGGTAGGAGGGGTAGTTCTGTTCAGTCTCTAATTGGGTCAGTGGTCACAATCTGCTACAGACACCTGTACCATCCCCCAGTTACTGCAGATCTTTGTTGAGTTTATGTTTCACCCAGCAGCTCTCCAGTTTGCAGCCAGTTTTGGTGCCTTCTGCAGGGGGACGTTCCCTTGTTTNGGTTAGTACTGTCTCTCGCTTTCATTTAAAGCTACAATGTCCTTTAACTGCTGTGTGCACGCTCCAGTACGGTAGGAGGGGTAGTTCTGTTCAGTCTCTAATTGGTTCAGTGGTCACAATCTGCTACAGACGCCTGTACCATCCCCCAGTTACTGCAGATCTTTGTTGAGTTTATGTTTCACCCAGCAGCTCTCCAGTTTGCAGCCAGTTTTGGTGCCTTCTGCAGGGGGACGTTCCCTTGTTTTCAGCCTTCTGTTCTTCTTCAAGGGTATATTCATTACCAAGGCATGCCTTGTATATACGAAGTGTCCGGTTTCACAAAGCCCTATAACCTTTTTACAGCTGTTTGCTCTCCTTCAGTGTGAGATTCTACCTTCTAAAATACACTCTACCTTTTTAAAGTACATTGGTGAGGCTCCAACAGCTGCCACAATTTCATAGCAAGAGACCAAGTCTGCTCAGCTTGTTGGGGATCTCCCTCCCGCCCTCACTGCACCCATCCCCTAAGCTCTATGCCTCAAGCTCAACACACCACAGCCCATCCTATTGACGCAGACACTAGCTGCAAGGGGAGCCCAGCAAAAAAGGACTCCCACCCTGAATCCTGATCTGCAACCAAACCCTTTTCCCCATGCATGGAGGAAGGTATATGTTCTCATCCTGCCAGGTCCAGAAGAGAGAAAGATTGCTCAGACACTTGTCTGAAAGCCCGTCCGTCTGTCACACAAGATGATACTGATGAAGACAAGCTGGGTAACACCCTTCTGTTGAAAGCTCAAGCCTGAAAACCTCCACTGGCATGTCCCCCCAGAAGTTGTCCATGTGAACGGCTGCCCCATCCCACCCCTGCCACGGCTCAAAAACCTACTGGAAAGCTGAACCATCCAGTAGAGAAGCAACAATGGCGGGGACAGAAGCAAAGAGTGTATCATCAGCTCTGTGGCGGGATTTCCATTGGCAAGCTTGGCTGATGGGCAGGGAAACGTCCCAGTGAAGAGCCTGATCCTTCACCCCCGCTCTGTTCACGCACCCGGCAGAGCTCAGCCCTGCCCGTGGCCCCAGCAGAGCGTTTATTTGCTCTCCACGGAGGAGGGAATCGATGCCGGGAGAAAAGAAATCCTTCTTCCCTCTTCTCGTTTCATTCTTCTGGCTGTGTCCTCCCTACCAGAGCTGGAAGTCCACTCAGTACGCAGCATCTGCTGCTGTTAAATTTAGGTGTGTATTGACCGAAAGTAACACGGGATGCTGGGAAGCTGGGGGGGGGGAAGAGTTTTGGTGGTGGTGGTGGTTTTCCAAGGAATCTGCATGTTTAAATTGGGGAGAAGTTTAGCTGGGGGGGGAAAAATAGGCCTGGGCGTTGGGACTGAGGTCTCACCGGGGGGTTCCTCAAAGGCTGGATGATACACGGAGGTGCCACCCGCCGAGAGGAGGCCGCAGACCTCCCCTGGATCGTTCCGCGGGCAGCTTCTTATCGCAGCTCTTGAGTTTAGCTTTTTTCCGTTGTTTTTTTTTCCCCTTCCATCTTTTCCAGCAGACCACTGGGCGGGAAGCTGGCTGCTCAGCCCGCAGAGCCCGCCCCGGCCGCGGCACCTNAGCCCCGCCCGCAAACCCAGCCCCGCCTGAGCGGCTGGATCGGAGTCGTGCGGCGGAGAGCAGAAGGGAGGGATTGTCACCATGTTGTGCGGGGGCACCTCGGCGGCCCGGCCCGCCACCGACGAGACGCAGCAGATGGCGGACGAGGTGAGGGGACCGCGGGAGGAGCTTTGGGCCCGGGTAGGGCCTGGCCGCAGACGCTGAGCTGGGCAGCGGATCTCCCGGGGCTTCTTCCCCCGCTAGGCCCCGTTGCTGGCTCGGAGGCGGCCGGGTCTGCCTGCGGGCCTGCTCGCCGGAGACATCGACAGGTTTGAGCGCACCCGACCCCTTGCAGGGGGTGGCTGAGGGCCCGGGTGCGTTTGGCCATTGCTTTACACAGCCGAAGGCGGAGATGCCTTTCCACCCACTGCTCCTCAGCTTAGAAGGAAGACATGTGGGAGAAGGTGGAAGTGTGGTTGCTGGGTCTGTGGAGCTGTACCCGCGCCTGCTTGGCCCCGGCGTGGTTTCATTGACTGCCGGCAGAGCAGGTTCGGGATTTTAAAAGCACATTTCAGAGGGATTTAGAGAGCTTGGGGACAGCCAAGGTGCTTCCAGCCCCGTCCCTGGCTCTGCAGGTGACGGTGCCTTTCAGTGTCAGCACAGCCCCAGCGGGCACCCATCGAGGTCCCGGTTCTAAAAGGTCCGTTTTCTTCTAGAGCCTGAGGAAGGAGCTCAAATGGTTCTTAAAAGACTTCTACACTGAAATGGGGTGGATTTAGATTAGATATTAGGAAGAAATTCTTTAACATGAAGGTGGTGAGGCACTGGAACAGGTTGCCCAGGGAAGCTGTGGCTGCCCTACCATAGAGGTCTTCAAGGCCAGGCTGGATGGGGCTTTGGGCAACCTGCTCTAGATCTAGACATCATGGTGTCCCTGCCCCATGGCCAGGGCGGGTCAGAACTGCATGATCATTAATGTCCCTTGCAACCCAGACCATTCTAGGATTCTTACACTAAAGACTAAGCCTCGTAGCCACGTTTATTTCTTTGTGTGTGGGAGGAATAAACATGAGAACTTCTCCTGCTTCTGCTGTTCCCCAAAGCAGAACTCAGCTCACTGCCAACTCCAAATCCTGATACTACTTACAGTAACTTAAATCACTGCCCATGTTAATGGAGCACATGTTTTTCCCTTAAAAATGCCTGTGTACAGGCATCTTTAGCTCATCTTTCAAAGAACGAGGCCTTCTCTCTGTCATGGTGTCACCAAAATCAGGGATAAACTCCTTAACACCAATGTAGTATTAAGAAGCAGGCATTCTTCTATTCAGCATCTATGGGGGATCTCTCAATCCAATGTATCCACCAGATGCAAGATTCACAGAGACTTCTATCCATACAGAATATACATTTCCCAGAACTCGTAATATTCACATCACCCTGGCACATGTGCATTAAGCCCTGTAGGAGCTTCATGGAAGGTCTTGGGTGGTCCCTAGTGGTGTCCGGTGGTCACTCAGGGGTGAAGTCTCAGTGAATTCTTGGTGATTCTTTCCATATGAGGCCTTGACTTGGAGTGTCCTGTTTGATGAGTATGGCTGGTTTGCGCTGACAGCGCCTTGAGTGGATGGGGAAAGGTAGATGCAGGAGCTTTTGCAACACCTCCATTTATTTTGCAGGCTTGTAAACAGGTTCTTTCTGATGGTGTCCTTCACTGTTTGTTCCTGCTTGTATTTGCAAAAGACGCCTTTAATCCTTTTAGTGACACATTTACATATGCGCTAGACTCCCAGTTCCTGATTTTAACTCAACTGCAACTCAAGTTCCTTCTGCTTTTTGGTTTTATCAACTTGGGTGTGTCAAGACGTTGAAGAAAGATGAAGGACAAACTCCAGCTTCTCAGGGGTTTTGTCGTTGTCAGATGACAGCCAGATGTGTTCCCCGGGCTGCAGCGGTTTCTAAACTTGTCCAAAGCACCTAAAGGCAGAACAGTTATTGAAACTAACGTTTATCTTGTAGAATCTGATGATTTTGCACAGGGACTGAAAACTAGACTTGTTTAAAAGCCTGGATTACCGTTCTGTGACAGGCTGCAGTGGGGTTTGGTAGGGCAAATATAAACCTCAAACTGAAATTTGCCCATGCAGTCATATGCATATCTGGATACAGACTGTGAAGGGAACATTAGGTTTCTTCAATCAAGGTAGACTTCTAAAATGACTTTGCTTAAAATCAAATCTTTGTCGAGATTTGTTGGAGCCTGCCAGTTTCCTTGCTATAAATACAGTTTCTGTTCCTGCTTGTCCAGTTCCTGCCTCCATTGTGTTGTTTTGTAAGAATCACAGCAGCAGATGGACATTGCTGAGATTCATGGCACTGGCAAGCACTGCCCAGAGCAGGTACAGCGTGACTCTGAGCAGGACAGCTTCCTTCCAACAGTGTCACTGGCTTAAGAGCCCCATAGGAGCCTTGCCACCACGGCAAGGATTTCCACCCCGGCCTGTTCAGCCCTCAGCTTCTCAGTGGCAGCTGTGGCAAAGGTTGGTCAGGGTGATTTTTGAGCCATCTGCCTTGTAGTAACTGCTCTGGGAGTGAGCAAGCGTGGCTGTGCAGAGCAGCAAAGAGCCTTCAGGGCATGATAGTTTTCAGCCCTGTGATTGAATCACAGGTTGCTTGGGTGGGATGGGGCTGTGGCTCCTGCGGAGCGCAGGGTCAGCACTCCCAGGCTGCCTTCGGCTTTGTCCAGTCAAGTCTTGAAAACCTCTGAGGATGGAAACTGCAGTTTCTCTGGGCAACCTGCTGTACTGCAGGAGTGTCCTCAGAGAAAACTTTGTCTCAAGTCTAGTCTGAACCTCCAATTTTGATTTATGACCACTGGCTCTCATTCTTCTGCCCCTTTGTGAAGACCCTGGCTTCTTGTAGGTAGTGGAAACGTTTCCTCAAAGCCTTATGTACTCCAGGCTGAGCAAGCTCATTCTCTTCCTTGCTGCACAGCACAAGTGCTCCAGCCGTATGACCTCACGGTGGCCCTCTGCTGAGCTCACTACAGCTTATTGATGGCTGTCTTGTGTTGGGGGCTAGACACAGCATTCCAAACGTGCTCTAACAAATGGCAAGTCAAGGGCAATAGTTGCTTGCTTCTCTCCTCTGGCTAGGCTCCTGCTGATGTAGCCCTCTACACTGTTACCTTTGTTACCACCAGGGCACAAGGCTGGTGCAGTGTTCACTCACAGATCTAGGTAGCATCATAGAATCATAGAATTGTCTGGGTTGGAAGGAACCTTTAAGATCATGTAGTACAACCATCACTAAACCATGTCTCTAAGCAGTATGTCTACCCATCTTTAAATGCCTCCAGGGATGGTGCCTCAAACACTTCTCTGAGCAGCCCATTCCAATGCTTAATAACCCTTGCAGTCTATTTTTCCTAATATTCAATCTGAACCTCCCATGGCGCAACCTGAGGCCATTTCCTCTTCTCCTGTCATCACCTGTGACCTGGGAGAAGAGACCGACCCCCACCTCTCTACAACCTTCTTTCAGAGAATTGTAGAGCATGATAAAATCTCCACTCAGCCTCCTTTTCTCTAGGTTGAACAACGCCAACTCCCTCAGCCTCTTCTCATAAGACTTACTTTCCAGACTCCTCACCAGCTTTGTTGCCTTTCTCTGGACCCACTCCAGTGCCAAAATGTCTTTTTTGTGCTAATGGGCCCCAAACTGGACGCAGTACTCAAGGTGGGGCCTCACCAGTGTCAAGTCAGTGACCGTGCACTAGCAGGGTGGGTAGTCTTTCAGAGAGTCTCTCTCTCTCTGGGCTCTCCCTGGTGAATCAGGGTGCCCCGTCTGTCACATGCGGTGGTGAGTCACTGCCAGGGTAACACCCTGACACGCTGGCATCCCCACGAGACTCTGAGCTGTCGGCAGTCAGGGGAGAGCCCAGTGTTCAGCTTTCTGGTGGAAATATGAAATGGGCTGAGCCGGGGTGATTTTGAGACCTAGGAAACCCCCCTTGCAGAGTGCCAAGGATTACTAAGGGAGCACGGGACAGGATAGGGTCAGTGAGATCCTCATGTCCACCCTTCCTTCCTCCCTTGCTTCTTAAAATTTGAAATAGTAGCTCTAGTGATGGAAAATGAAACTGTTTGCTTCATCCCCTGGCTCTGGAGAAGGGGAGGAGGGAGGTCTGAATCACTGCGCTCTCTTGCATCTCAGAATAGCAGAGTGTTGGGGGCACTTTGCTTTCCATATGGCAAAAGAAATAGGTACAACGAGGTGATCGTTGAAGGTCCCTTCCAACTGAACTATGAGAGGAGATGTACAGTATGGTCACAGCCCCCGGGGACAGGTTGGTCACCTATCAGCTGTCTTGGAAAGGCACCGGAGCTTGGTGCTGGAGAAGGTGGGAGAACACAACCTATTGCAGGAATTGTTTCTGTTCCTTTTTCACCTAGGGCACTTGAGCAGTGGCAAATTGGCACTTGTTTTCCCCCAAGCAAGTAAGGTGGGATTCAGGCAGGAGGGCAAATGTACTCATTCCCTGTCGATTTAGGAAGAAGGGGAAGCACTCCATGTGGCTGGAAAGAGAAAATCTACTCGCTGTTGGTAGTGTTGCTCTGGGAGTGGAGGGAGGGCTACGGAATGATGCAGTGCAGGAGGTAAGGCCTTCTGGGGAGAACAGAGGTTACAGCAAGGACTCCCAAGACTAATTCTTATTGCCCTTCTAAATAAAATCAGAAATGTTCTGTTTTCCTGGCCCAGAATTTTACTGCATGGCCATGGGGTTCTAGAGAGCCAAGTGTGGGAAACAGGAGCTGCAACTCGTGTGAGTTCATGCCTCCCTCGGGGGTATTGGGCAAGGTATTGTGACTGCCTGAGCAGCGGTTTTACACTCTGGAAATTGGGGTGGTAACTCGGAAGGCTTTTATGGTTCAGTTATTTGAGGGGAAATAATTGCAGTTTGAAAACATTACAGATTGCAGCAGACACGCTGGAAGAACTGTCAAGTAAGTGCTGTAAAACCTCAGAGTTGGGTAGTTTGCTTTCAAAGGTCGATCTTTTGTATGTCTGTCTCTTCTGTGACGCTGGGTCTGTAAGGACTTGTTTTCAATTTGGAAAGGGAGCTACTGCTGAAAACCTTCCATTTTCTCACTGTAAGAATGATGTACGTTAAAAGCTTCTCTTTAAAAAGGCCTGTAGTCTTGTGCGTGTCGATACCGAACCACTTCACATCTGTTGTTAAACATGCAAGACAGAAGGGGGAAGCTGAGAAATCAACAGAGGAAATAATTAGTCGAAATAAACCTTTTAGAATACCCATGCAGTTCTCTGCTGGAGGCTTCAGACTTGGTGTCAGCCTGTGGCGACTGAATGACACCGCTGGCTTGGCTTTGCTGCCTGTCTGGATTTGTGCTCTGGCTTTAACACAGAACTTACCAGTATTCCTGCTCTTCTTCTCGTAACCTGGAAAAGCCACAGCTCTGTGTCTGCAAATTCGGCAGCATCGACCTGGAGGGGACTGAGGGGCACTCATAGCCTGCGTCATTAAATGCTGGAATCTTGCATCAGTCTTAAATAATCTATTCTTTCCTTAAGGTGAAGCCTCAGCTGGAAGAAAAAGAAGGGAAAACGTTTGATGTCTTCACTGCCGTGGAGTTTAAAACTCAGGTGGTTGCTGGGACAAACTTCTTCATCAAGGTAGAGGACACTGGCATTTATTTATTTTTTTCAATGAATCTGTATAGTGTTTGGACTGGTGCGTTTGTTTGCTTTACTTACCTACAGACTGATGCTAAGAGTTTGCCCTTTATAAGAAAAAGATCTGTACATTAAAAAAAAACATATAAAAATCCAGCCCCCTGTCCTACCCCCAGCCCATCTCCCTGCTGGTACTAAATGGAGATTAGAGTACTTCTCTGTTTGCATAATGACTTCCNGGGGGGGTGGGGGGGTCAGTTATTTTGTGAAACTTGCTTTTGGGGATAGTTGCCCGTCTGTGATGTTGAGCACTAACACGGCATTAAGTGAAGCCAAGATGTGCAAACGTCCAGTAAAGTACCCAACCTGCTCTGACTCTGCGTGTAGCGAAGCCAGACGCAAAAAAACGAGCCGCGGTGATCAAAGCTTTGAAGTGCTCGTTGTGCCAGGTAAGATTAGAGCATTTTGCATGTATTAAATATGTTAATTGCTTCTCTGCAACTCCAGTTCCCTACCTGTAAGTTCCCCGTTTCGGGCATAAGGAGGATTAACAAACCTAGAAAGATTAAATGGTGTTTCCACAAAGTCATAAAGCCCCCAGTCTGGTGTAAAACCTTCTGAGGTGGTGGGTTTTCTTACTGCCTCGCTGCTTCTCCGTCCTCAAAACACAGCAGCCTACGCCATCCCTCCCGCTGAAGGCTGCTCTGACGCTGTGGGACTCACTGGTGTTCATGCTTTGCAGGTCCATGTTGGGAATGAGGAGTTCGTGCACCTGCGGGTGTTCCGGAGCCTCCCTCACGAGAAGAAGCCGCTGAGTCTCCACAGTTACCAGAGCAGCAAGACTAAGCACGACGACCTGACTTTCTTCTAGCAAGCTCCTCTTCTGCTTTTTCCTCATGGTTTCTCACGTGCATTTTCTGTAGGCTGCAAAATGTTGAATCCTGTGCCAACAGAGGAGAAGAGAAACTGTCCTTTTTTTTAAACTCGATTCCTTTTATGCCATTCGCTTCCTGTGCAATATCTATATTTTTAGAGTCACAGAGGTCTCCTTTCACCTCCTCTAACGCAGACCCAAGGAGCTGCACCCACTTTGGTGCAACTTAACTGGAAAGCTGTAGCAGAGTCCAGATTGTGGACTTCCTTGACCTGGAAATGGAAAGGGGAGTGACACTAGCACTCATGGACTTACAGCAAGGACCAAGAGGAAAACCAGAATCTTTCCTGTGCAGTTCCACAACTCCAAATATATCGGTAGATAGCAGTTCTACTCTCTATTTTGGTGGCCAAAGACCTGAAGAGAGACTAGAGCTGAAGCCATTTTGAAAGCAAGAGAAAGATCAGAGTCTTTTGAAAGAAGGATTCCCTTCCTCAGTGATGTTCACCCTCCCACAGGGGTAGGCTGTACCGGCCAGTAGAGGGTGTCGGAGTTAAAAAGTGAGGGAAAAAACCAGCCCCACCCGACTTGCTTATTTTCTCTGTCTGAAAGAAACTTCTAGGAAAGGAACTCAAGCCAGACAAGCCTTTCTGCATTAACAACAATAAATATTTCTCTTGAATCAAGATGGGATACTGGACTGGTGTTTCACTGGTTCTTTTTAGCCGCTTTCAGTATTGGTTATTATCTTGCTCGGGGTTTTTTTTTTCCCCATGAGTGTTTTTCACGTTCCAGATAATCTCACGCTTATTCCGTGTTTGAATTAGAACTACATTAAGCTGGTGAGGGATATGAAAGGCTGCAAGAAGGGCTGCTGTAGGGTATCGGCAGCTAAAGGAACCCTAAGGAAAACCGTGGGCCCTCTGTGCTCGGTGGAGCTGGGGACCCGCTGACAGAGGACACAGAAGCAGCTGAGGCACTCCATACAGCCTTTGCCGCTGCCTTTACTGGTAGAACTTGCCTTCAGGAATTGGAGACCCTTGAGATGAGCGTGAAAGGCTGGAGAAAGGAAGAATTGCCTCAGTGGAGCTGGATCAGGGTAGGGGAACACTTAAACCAGCTGGATCTAGACAATGCTGTGGCATGTGAGGGGAGGCACCCATGGGCGCTTAGGGAGCTGCCAGTGTCATTGCAAGGCCACACTCAGTACCCTTTGAAAGGTCATGAGCGGGAGGGGAGGTTCCTGATGACTGGAAGGAAGAAAATGTCACTCCCATGTTCAAGAAGGAGAACGTGGAGCTCTGCATGCTCACCAGCCTCACCTCAGTCCCTGGTGACGGAGCAAATAATCCTGGGAGCCGTTGCCAAACACACTTATCGACAAGAGGGTGAGTAAAAGTCAGCTGGGAGTGACAAAAGGAAATCATGCTTCAGTCAGCCCGAGATAACTGTCTTGGACACGGCGATAGAAGAGCTGTGGGTGTTACCGACCTAGAGATGACTAAGGCTTTTGATACTGCCCTCCGTGACTTCCTCACAGACAAACCCATTAAGCATGTGCAGGCAAGGGGACTGCAACCCAAAGTGCTGTGCTCAAACAGTTGAGTAGCTTATGCTACTCAGCTCATAGTGTCTGCTTGAGGGCAAGCAGGATCTAGAGAGGGATCTGGCCAGCTGGGATGGGTGGGCCAAGGCCAATGGGCTGTGTAACATCTTGGCTTGGAGGATGGGACCGTGTGCACCCTCAGCAGCTTTGTGCATGACACAAACCTGAGAGGAGGGGCTGATAAACCAGGTGGCTCTGCTGCTCCTCGGGGTGGAGAAACAGGCAGTTGGGCATCTCACAGCCCTTGACAAAGGGAGATGCACAGGCCTGCACCTGGGAAGGAGGAATGGGTGCAGGCTGAGGCCTGGGAGGCTGGAAAGGAGCCCCGTTAATCACAACTCTGCAGAAGAGGACCCCAGAGTCATCCTGTGGGACACCTTGTGGCAAGGGTGGCCACTGATATTGCTGGGCTGCACGAGGAAGAGCATTGCCAGCAGATCCAGAGGCCAGTCTTGCCTCCCACGCCTCCCCCCAGTCAGCACGGACAAGGCCACATCAGGTGTGTTGTCCCCTGTTCTGGGCCAAAGCCCCTCACTGCACTGCTGCTGACAGGAAAGTATTTTTGAGGTGGACTGGGCTTGCCCTGAAGCTTTGTCACCTCAGAGCTCAGGCAAAGACTGCTCTCACTGCAGGTGGCTGATGCCACAAATTAAAAGAAGGGGGGAAAAAAAAAATGATTGCCCTCCCCTGGTCTCCAGTAAATGACACCCTCTAAGTCAGGGCCAGCACTCCCTGCTCCAGGGGCCAAATGCAGGGATTCAGCTGCTTCGAGCTCCTGCAGGAGCTCATTCCTGCTCCCGACCCTGCTCCCATACAGCAAAGGGCTGCACTTACAGCAGGGCACACTGTTTGAAGGAGAAACATAGAATCATATAGGTTGGAAGAGACACCTGGGATCATCGAGTCCAACCATCAGCCCTACTCTACAAGTTCTCCCCTACACCCTCAGGTAGGGGAGTACCTGCAGGAGGCCCAAGTTTTGTCTTCTGACCATGCCTGACAGTGTTCTGGGGGGGAGAAGCTGAAAGGGGTGTGCTCTGCCTTCAACCTGTAGTACCACAGGTGGCAGAAAGAGCCTTAAATAGTATTTCAGCCGCCACTCAAGCCTTGGCCAGGCAGCAGACCTCCACACGACACGCGGTAGCTCAACAAACAGCTTTCCAAGCTTATTTTATTTTTGTGCCTTTTCTGACAGGGGCAGAATCCAGTTGTGAGTTGCAGAAGTGAGGTGCCATTCCTCATCATCTCTCAGAAGTAGGTCAGAGGATCATCTCTGGTTTTGCCAGTCTGATAACTGACGAGTCTGGGGTGTTGGTTTTCATGAGGAAGGGCCTCAAACACCCTGATGTGGACATACTGATCATCGGAAATTCGGACCTAGAAAGCAAAAGGGCGGGAAAGTGATGGTCATGGGTGAAGCAGGTTCAAACGAAAGCATTCTCTTTACATTCGTCTTTGCTCAGGCCCTCAATTTTAGGTGTCTCCCTGGTTTTACTTCAACAGCTCTTAACCCACATCTGGTGGCAGAAACCGTCTGCTCTAGTCCACGGGTAAGGTTTTTCCAGTCCGGGATGACTGATGCCATCAGAGGGCTCCAAAGTGAGCATCACCCACGGTTTGTGCCCAAGAGAAAGGGGGTTTTGAAAAGAAAAGAGCGAGCAGGCAAGCTCTACCTCTGCAGCTCGTGACAGAAGCAAAACATCCACACACACGCTTTTGTGCAGAACTAGGAAAAGGCTGAGCTACCTAATGCCTTCCAGACCTCAGTCTTTAGTAGTGGGACCAGTTGTTCCCCAAGCACCCAGCCCCCTGGGCTAGAAGACAGGCAAGGGGAGCAGACTGAAACTCCCATAACGCAAGGGGAAATAGTGACCTGATGCAGCACACAGACATGCACAAGTCTATGGTGGGGAGATGAGAAGCACTCAGGGGTACCAAGCCAGCTGGGGGAAGTGCTCACCAAGCCACTTTCCACCGTTTATCAGCAGTCCTGGCTGATGTAGGAGGTCCCACTTGAATGGAGGTTAGCAAATGTGATGCCCATCCACAAGAAGGGCCGGAAAGCGGGTAAGGGAAATTACCAGACTGTCAGTCTGACCTCGCTGTCAGGAAAGGAACAGATCACCTTGTGTGTCATCACACAGCACATACAGGTCAAGGAGGTGATCAGCCCAGTCAGCACAGGTACATGAAAAGCAGGACCCGTTTGACAAACCTGATCTCATTCTATGACAAGGTGACCCGCTTGGTGAATGAGGGAAAGGCTGTGGATATCTACCTAGCCTTTAGGCAAGACTTTGACACTGTTTCCCACAACATTTTCCTAGAGAAACTGGCTGCTCATGGCTTGGGCAGGTCTGCTCATCAGAAAAAATCTGCCAGTATGGCCAGGCCCAAAGACTACTGGTGAATGGAGTTAAATGCAGTTGGCAGCTGGTCACAAATGGGTGTTCCACAGGGCTTGGCACTGGGTACCTCTATCAATGACCTGGACAAGGGAGTTGGGTGAACCATGAGTAAATCTGCAGACTACTCCAGTCATCTGGAGTTGGGTGGGAGTGTTGATCTGCTTGAGGGCAGAAAGGCTCTAGAGAGGGATCTGGACAGGGTGGATTGATGAGCTAAGGCCAGTGGGGTGAGGTTCAACAAGGCCAAATGCTGAGTCCTGCACACAACAACCCTATGCAGCGCTACAGGCTTGGGCAATAGCGGCCAGCGGGACTAGGGAAGTGATCATGCCCCTGTACTCAGCACTGCTGAGGCCCCACCTCAAATACTGTGTTCAGTTTCGGGCCCCTCATTACAAGAAAGACCCAGAGGTGCTGGAGCGTGTCCAGAGAAGGGCAGCAAAGCTGGTGAGGGGTGACGTGGTGCTGAGGGACCTGGGTTTGTGGTGCTTTCAGCAGTGTCTGCTTCATGGCTGGACTTGGTGATCTTAAAGGTCCCTTCCAACCTGGATGATTCTATGATTCTAAGTTATCATTCCCATCTGAAGAAGCACAGTGCATGTTTCATAAGAATTTTTCTCGTCCTGTTCTACAGTAGTGCCAAAGGGGAGCTCTGTAAGCAGCTGGAGACGGTCCCTAACTCCGTTAGTCCCATCAGATGCTTTCTGACTACATTTGCTTCTCCTTCTTGCCAGAAGCCACTATGCCAGTCACCCACTCTGTTCAACCGCGCAGCACGCCCTCCTCTCATAGATACAAACCTTTATGAAGTAGTTTGTCCCAGCCACCACCTGAGTCCGGTATTTGATGGCCTCAAAGGTGCCACAGGTTTTGTTTTCCCGGCTTTCAAACTGGGGCTTCACCTGTCAAGAGAAAAGGGGAAAGTGGTTCCCATTGGCACGTTCCCATTGAAGCTCTTCTTTCACATCTAACACTCCCACTTTTACCCCTTCAGATACATACCCTTAAAGAAATAAACCCAGAACCCCCAGAATAATTCCAGTTACACCAAGGCCTCCAGCCCTCTATCCTAGCATTGCTGCCAGCCTTCTTGCAAAAACAATTACATGTCCTGCTGGATTTCCCCACACCCCCAAAAGCTGTGCCCCTGAACCTTCTCCCACGCGCTACAGGGAAAGGGCTACCCCCTGCCCTTCTCATTCTCTGTCAAAGGAGCCAGGTACCACGTGCCCCCCCCATGCTCCCTGGCAGGGTACACCCCACGTCAGCCACACTGGGACACAGCGTTGCCCCTGGCACACCCCCCACTCCCAGCTGGGAGCCTGTGGAGCCCTGCTGTGTCTCACAGCCTCCGAGCTGACTCCATCTCTTCAAAGTTGTTCTTTAAGGACTTGCAATAAACGTGCTTATTTGAGAGCATCCAGACAACCATCTCATCCAGTAGTTCCTGGAAGTTATTCTAGTGCTGGTGGAAGCCCTGCAGCTGAACATTAGGGTCTGGAGCATAAATCTTAGAAAGAGTGATTGAAGGAGCTGGGACTGTTTAGTTTGAGGAAGAGGAGGCTGAGGGGAGACTACTTGAAAGGGCATTGTAGAGAGGTTGGTGCTGGTCTCTTCTCACAGGGAATTAGCAATAGAACCAGAGGGAATGGCTGCAAGCTGCAGCAGGGTAGGGTTAGGCTGGACATCGGGAAAGAATGCTTCACAGAAAGAGTGGTCAGTCAGTGGAATGGGCTGCCCAGGGAGGTGGTGGAGTCACCATCCCTAAATGTGTTTAAGAGTAGATTGGATGTGGTGTTGAGGGATATGGTGTAGGGGAGAACTTGTAGAGTAGGGCTGATGGTTGGACTCGATGATCCCAAGGGTCTCTTCCAACCTGAATGATTCTATGGTTCTGTGTAATTCAAACTCCATACCTCCCTTAGACACCTTGAACCATGTAACATACAAACAACTCGAATAGTTACAAAGGTCCAGGACTAAACTATGTACTTCCATCCCCCAAAACCAGGAGGATGACCTTTAGATTGTGAGCCACAGTCAAGCCCAGATCTGCAGAAACTTCAACAGTCCCTTCACTACATAGCAACTGCTGGCAGTGGAGTTCCAGAAGAAACTGTGCCCTGTGCTGACAGCCTTCACACCCACAGCTCAGGTAGATGTGTTTATGGGCAGTGCCCAGTTTAAGCCCCGTGGATCTTAAGCTACACACAGTTCATGCATCAACAGACTTTCCCTATGCATATATATCTAAGAAAAAGTGTAATAGTTGTTCCCAAAGCACAAAAGTGTAGGGCAAGTTTTAAGTTCAGCAGCAGTTACGGTGGTACTGCCCTCTCACAGATGAAACACTCCTCTAATTACTAGGCTGAAAGGGCAGAGCAGGATTGCCCCAATGGAAGGCTGGTCTCCACAAGAATATTTTCCACATGGAAGTAACTGTACCAAAGTGTGGAGTGCAAGTTCTTTCTTCAAAAGGGAAGAACCAGGGGGAGTTCTCTCTCCCACACCAGCACAAGGCAAAAATTTCCCCTTGCAGAAAATGAAGAGCACAGAATACTTTGTTGTCATTTTCCTGAAGCTACTGAGAATGGACCGACACCAAACTTAAGATGAGTCCTGTTCAGGACTCAAAGACAAAAACTGCACCTTTCAGATTCCTACCCACATCCATTTTGCATTTCAGGTCCCATATTTGCCCTGTACCTGGTGAGCTCCAGCACAGCCTGAAACGAGCAGTCACATTTTTAAGAGCACGCTTGCTCGCTGACAGTTCAGCCCTATGGTTTCAGCTCTGATACACACGGCAATAGATTCCTTTCATTACCAGTAACACAGCTTGGTATCTGACACCCTTCCCTGTCCCCACAGTCTTCAAAGGAGGCCTTTCAGGGAGCACTGTGTCGTGGCAGGCACTGTGGGGGTGCAGGAGTTCAGCTGGACTCAATGATCTTACAGGTCTTTCCCAACCTAAACGATTCTATGATTCATGGAGACCTTAGTCAAATTTCACAGCCCCCGTTTCAAATTTCCCCCTTAGTCAAGTTTCACAGCCGGCAGGAACCACCACCCTCCCAGCTTACACATGAGGAAACGAGAATTGCAAATGCACAGAGGCAGCAAAAGTCCTTGCCCAGGGTCTCTCCTCCATCCATAAAAAGGAATTTCCATTCTCAGCAAGAGCTGCTCCTTCAACCACTTGTGTCAGCATAGCAAGGACAGCAACACCGCTCCTAAGAAATACCATCTGTGTCCCTCAACCAATTCTAAATCATCTTTTTCTTCCATTCTGCAGTACATTCTCTCCCCCCACTCCCCTGCTATCACAAACTTCAGCCCTCTCCCACGTATGGGTACCCAACTCTGGCAAGCCCCACCGTGACTTGGCCAACAAAGTCCTAGGATGGAAGAAGGCCCAGAGGAGGTGGGCGAGTGCGATGTGCAGAAAATAACGCAGGGGGTGAAGGAGCACAGCTTTTGCAAAGAAGCTGACCATCTCCACACAAAGGGGACCACAGGCTCCCTGTTTCAGATAAACGTGTATGTCAGCTGAGTGGATCAGCTGGTGCCTGAGTTCATTAAACCAGTGTGAACACCTCCCTGAGTTGGCCAGACCAGCACGGGGGGTGTGAACATGTGGCTCTGCCCAACACAGAGGGCAAAAAACTAAGCAACAAAGAAAAGAATGCTGAAGAAAGCAGTGGGCTTGAACTGGCTTCAACCCACATACTCCTTCTTGGTGACTGACGATGCCCACCCTCAGGGCAGGGAGCGTATTACAGAGACCGGTAACGGAGATGGCATTGGGATTGGGATTGAGCTGTGTGTTGCAATTGCTTGGTTTTCCTATGAGTAACTTACATCCACGTTGTGTTACCAGTATATACCCTATCGCTCTGCTAAACCAGAAACCTCTTGTAACATCCTGGATCTTCAAATAAATAAAATCTGCTATTGAACATTATACCCACCACGGACTGGACTCTAACACCAGCCCTTCTGCGCAGCTCTCCCCGTGGCTCTGCCCCACCACGTGCCCAGCCCTGCTCTCCTTCCTCTGGTTTCCCCGGTGCCTGCTCTCAGCCTGCAAGCTCCCAGGGGATGTGAAACGCTTCTGGCCCAAACTCCATCCTCGGTGGGACTGCACAGGAGGGAGCTGGGAGCCCTGCGCACACAGGAGCGGGCGGGACTGCTGGCCAACATGTGCAGTCCCACATGTCCTCTCTTCCTTTCCTCAAGGAGAGCATAAGTTACGCTTTCTGTGGTTGCCAGAGGGGGAAAGGCTCATCTTTCAGAGGGTGGGAACACATGATGGGAGACACAAAAAGGAGCTTGCCCATGCCATGTTGTTCCCCTCCTGCCCCTCAGGATGCACTTCATACTCTTATTTTAAGAGCTGCTGCACTGCAGGGCTTCAGAGCATCTGCAGCGGTGTCTCACACCAGTGCTGCCGGGACAGGACCGCTGCCCAGAACCACCCAGCAGGGCAACTGGACTCACCAAGCTCTCCTTGCCCCAGTGGCTCAACAGCAGCCCCTGCATCACAGCTGTGACGCTAGAAAAAACAAGATGCCAGCACAGAACATGCCCTTTATCCATAGACTTGTCCTCTACGTGCCTTTTTTTCAGTGCCTACACCTACAGGGTTTCTCCTACCCGTGTCCTACCCGGAACTCATTCTGCCAGCCACAATCCTCTCCCTTCCAATACACCACCTCTCATTTCAAACAAGTGACCTCAGTGCTGGCACGCTGAGAGCTGGTCTTCAAACTCCATGCAAACATGGAGGTAGCTGCAGGTAGGCAGTGCTCTGCCTGGCTGTGGACAAGCATGAGTCAGGGAAGTGGTTTGCCTTGGTCCTACCAGTGCTGCCCATCTGGAACGCTAAGAAAATACCTACTGGCAATCAAGAGGACTCCCGTTTTCGGCACTGGGTACTTCACTTTGAACACTGGTGCAGTATCACCACCCGGTCTCCCAGCTGTCACACAAGCTTCAGGACTCAGCCCTTCACACACAGAGACTCTGTCTTTAAACAGGTCACAACTCACCTCGTCAGCAATATGCTGGATTTCAGGAGTAGCAGCCTTGGTATCAGACAGGCCCCCGGTCATCATGGTGGCAGGAGGTTTCTCTGAAATGATGGGTGCTTCTGAGGAGGGAAGTTCAGCGCAGTCTGGGCAGAGTCACCAGGCATCTCATATATATACATATGCATGTGTCATGGAATCATGTGACTTGTAACATATGGAGCCTACCATTACTGAACTGGAGGAGAGAAATGGGGAAAACAGTGGGAAAAAAAATCAATGTAAAGCAATGATAATATTAGTACTAGATGTAAAAAGGACTTTAACATCTTAAGTGTATACAGTCTCCATGCCAATAAGAAAAGCAAACAACAGCCTCCAGCTACCCACAGCTTCAGTCAGTTGGTTTGGGCTGAAACTAGAACCTCTTGCCTCTCCACCCATGGGCAGGTGACTATTCTGTGCGCTCAGCAAATAGATCAAGCCACACCCAGTGTTTCCCAACAGCATTCAAGATCTCCAAAAAAGCACGCAGCAACTTCCTTGGTGCGGGTTCCATTGGGATTGAAATGGAATTGTCTCAATAAGCTTCCAAGCAGGAAACTGAAGCAGCATTTTATTTTCAGTGACTTGCCTTCCCTCTGCCTCACCAGAAAGGTGACGAGGTAAACAACAGAACCAGAAGGGAGGGGGAGGAAATAAATTCTAGGTTCAGGTAAATACTGCAAGTTATTCCTGTTTCTTTCCTATCACACCTATAGTTGCATGCAGACAATCGTAACAGGAAAGGAATATGCAGTACCACTTACATTCTCATTGCAACTCTAGCGCTGATTTCCCGGAAGACAAAGAACAATCCCCCTCAGTAGAGTTGCTGGGTGTGCACAATAGCTGTTCACATTTCAAGGCACTGGTATTTCCCACACTGCTGAGACACGGCCCATGCAGAATATATAATCAGAAGCATTCATTCTGCAGTTACAGCCACAGCCACGGCATACTCATATTCGTGACCGTATGTGAACGTACAGAGCTCAACACGCGTTCAACCTCCTGAAGGCGAGGCAACTGCTAGCAGCCCTGCCTGAGAAGGGGCAGAGAACATTCCAAGGCCACAGAAAAACTACTTCCCTTCGGTATTCCTGCCGTCGCTCTCTCCAGCAACCGGGAAGAATGTTGTTCCAGAGAGGTACAAACAGACCCGGCAATTGTCAGTCCTCAGGGGTGAGGGCACGGGAGGGGGTGAAACCTGACTATGTGCTGCAGACAGGCAAGCGGCACTTCTGCTGCCATCAGCACAAGGAATTTGCTAGAAAGAAGCCCGTTCATGGCCACAGCAATGGGGACTGCGTAGCACAGACTGATCAGTGGCCTAACCAGCCTACCAACCCTCCTCACGGGTTACAAGGGACGCAAGAGGTGGTAAACAAGCGCTTCATATCTCACTTCAAGGCCTGTTCTTGGTACAAAGGATCTGAGATTGAGAAATTGGGGCCATAAGGGCCCTAAACTCATGGGTACACATACAGATCAAGGTAAGAGCATGCTACTGATAAGGACGTTGCAGAATTTCCCAAACTTGAGCAGCAGCGTTGTGGGAGCGGATGAAAGGTGTTTGAGGAAAAACAGTTGTCCCGAGACAGCATCATCCTGAACAAAGAGAAAGAAGTTCTCAGATCTTGGGAATACAGGGAATGGGTCGTGGTAAAGCTGGAAGTCTGCCATTTTCTCCATATTCACCACTCCAAATGAAGCATTCCTCACAGCCCAATTTGTGGAGTTAATGACCATTCAAGTTGATGAGCTCAGCCTCCTTCTTATGCACAAGACCTTGCAGATTCACTCAAATTCTGATCATCTTCCACCCTGTTGCTACCATGCAACTTATTCAGACAGCAGGAGAGAGGAGATAACCAACTGGAAGAGCCAGCCCACCTTTACTGAAGCCAGGAGCCGAGGAATGCCTCCAGCAGTTTTGCAGCACCAGTGCTACATCAGGACATTTTATAAGCTTTGGCACTCACCAGATCTCCCTCCCTCCCTCAGGAAGTGCTGCTGGTAAGATTCTCAAGGCAGTACCACCCTTTTGGAGAACCCATGATTATGATTTGCAAGAAATACACTGAGCACAAAGACCTGGAGGGTTAATTTATAACCTTGGGAAAACTCTAGGTGTGAAACTAAAGACATTAATGTTGTGTGGAAATCATTCACTGGACTCCATTTTTCTGCCTTTGCTGGGTTTCGACTTCAAAGCATGAGAATTTTATTTTTCTTCCCCAAAGACCACACAAAGTTGTGCAGAAGGGAAGGAAAATCCACACTAATTGTCAGCAAGATGATGCTCAAGTTTAGTCAGGCAAACCAGTCTGATTACTTTCCGTGGTAGTGCTAATGGCCATCCCCAGATACCCATACCCAGTGGTATTCCTAAGACTGGCATGCAGCACTCAGCATACATAGCTCACGAAGACACGTTGAACTGCTGATGTTTCACAGAACTGCTATCAAAGATGACGTGTGGCAACCCACATCTGCACCTCTCTCTATTAAGCTTTGGATGTAATGAAAGAGCATTTGGAATTCCACCTTGAGAAGAGCAGCCGGCCCCATTCCATCCCTTGCACAACATGGGCAAGTGAGTCACTGTCTCCCCTGTACTATCTGAGATGTGTTTGATAGTACCTACCATTCCAGCCTACACTAACCCTTTGCACACACAGCACTTTCTCTTCACGTAACTACTGCTGGTAACTTGGGAGAAGAGCACTAGTGTTCTTTAGAGTCTTAAAGCTGACTAACATCTCACGCTATGTACTACCACGGCACTGAAGAAACAAAAATTTCCAGCTTGCAGGCCACAACTGTCTGGTCCTGTATAAGCAGTTTTAAGCAGAAGCTATAGTCAACCAAAAACCACTAGTACAGTAACAAAACAAACAAGAAAAAAAGCCCAAAGCCCCAGGGTTTATGTATTTAAGAGTTATTTTTAAACCAGAAATGAAGCCCGCTCCATACAAACGATTGTGAAAGCTAAGTCAGTAGGTCAGTCTTCTAGGTGCGTAGTGACAAGACAAGTAATTATGCCTGAATGAAATGGCATGTGGAGTGCACCATTTTAAGAGCTGCTCTGGAGAAGGCAGCCCTCCAACTACCAATTGAAAATCTACTTGTCATCATCGCAGTAGCAACAGCCTTGGCTTTCAACATGCTGCCCTGCAAAACCGTTCCCCCTCCTGATACCCGCCCTGATTTCAGAAGGTTTCTGACACTGGACATGAGCTACCATTAACAGAAACCTGGACTTCAGCAGCACAAAGTTGCCATATCCCAGCCTATGCTGAGACCATGGGACCAGTGAAGAGCCTGTTCCCCTCACGCTGCTTCAAGGCAACCAAATTCTATCCTTAAAAGAATTCTGTAAAGAGATTCCTTATTTCATCAGCCCAGCAGAAGTAAATTAGACGACAGCAACACTTGAGTGCCAGAAAAGAAGCCACTATTCATAGAAGGAAATTTGAAGGACATGCTTGAGAGGCCTTTCCAAGGAACTGGAATCTCTCCACCTACATTCACCATTACCAAGCAATGGGAAAACCCCAGTAGAGGGGAAAGCCACCTGCAGGGTATCCAGACTCTGCACATCAGTTGTGCTTCTTGTGCAAGTTCCTTTACTTGCAGGAATAAAGTTAGAACCAGGAAAAGAAGGAAACCTTGGTATTGGTGGAGTCCATTACTTGATTCACAGATGACAGCAAGCAGACCAGTAATCTCCTGACTACCTTGATGGTAAAGTTGAAGCAGATTAAATCACAAACTAGGCATGATGCAAGAATGGACCAGGCTTACTAGACACGGGGATTTTACCTGCCTTTGTTTAGTATGCCCACAGCTCATACCATTGCCATTTACATACCACCACAAAACATCCCACTTGACAGACACATCCCAAATACTCAAAAAGTAGCAAAGCCATTTTCTCCTTCCCCGTGCCCCAAAGTATGGCATGCAATTCCAGTTACTCACCTTCATGTTCCACCAACTTCAACAGCAAGATTCAAACAGCCTCTGATCCATGTGATTTGCCACGTACAGTAAGAGATACCCCTCTGTGCTCACGGGCAAACTCAGTAGAGGAAGTCAACTTCTTAGTGCAACCCTCTGAATACAAGCTGCAAACTTTGGGACTTAGAAGTCCGCTAATGGTGTCAGAAGTCTTTCACACACAGGTTTGTATAGATCTAATTGCTTGACCTTATATTCAAATAAAACCAGGGCTATGTTGGGGTTGTGGTTTTATTTTACATAAATTTCTCATAACAAATGGGATACTGAAAAAACCAAAGATCTGTGTATTTATCACATCCATTTCACAGGTCATTTTCCACAGCATCTCTTCAAGTGCATAAGTTTCCCCACAAGAGCTGAGCAAACATCTGGAGGGACTGAGGAGAACAGTGACAGATTCTCATGACAATTTCTACAGAAATACAATACAAGCTTAAATTTCAGGAGAATGGATGCAAACTCTGTACCCACTGGCAGAAGTTTCTATCATAAAACATAAAAGCAGCATAAAAGGAGAATTTGTCTCCACGGTTGCAGATCCAAGCCCTTGAGACAGCACATAATTTAAGAACACGTATCAGAGGTCAGTATCAGAGTACCAACTTTGAAATCAAAACTGCTCTCTACATCTCATTAGTGTACCGTGGTTTACTGTGGAAATTAGGGCACTGTGGAAATTCAGCCAACAGGTCTGAGCAGTATTTTGTTTCCCCTTTGAGGATATACAATTGTAAGAATTTGACAGCTGAAAAACAAACATGTCTCCTGCTTTCAGAGTTGCAGAAAACCAGTGAAAATACTTGAAGAGTGCTCCAACTGGAGTAAAGTGCTGCTTAGAGCAGCTGAGCACCTTGGGGGGAAAGAGGAAAAAAAATGAAGTTTGAACGTTGGGATCCTCAAAGACTTAGAATATACCCCTGCCTCATTCTCAAAAGCAAATTGAGACTGAGTGACCGTTGCCTAAACATAAAGGCCATCAAATAGTTTGAGTCTCCACCGGACAAACAACTATAAAACAGATGATCCTGCACAGATTTTTGCCACCGTTCAGCAACAGCGGTGCATTCCTCCAGTCGCTTCCCACCCTCCTTACAGGCACAGCTTTTAGGGCTGTGAGAGTCACTTCAGTGCCGTAACAGAATTCCAAACGGTTTGCAAGATGAGACCTCTTTTTTTTAAGGCTCTGTCCAATTTCAAGGGTCCTTAAAGGCTTACTGCTAAGCAATGAAAACAGCTGGCCACCAAGAAGACCTTGTTATTTGACCGTTGGCCAATTAGAGCTAGTAAAAAATAAAGGTATGATTACAGCAGCTTTGCTTTGCTCATACTTACCCACTTTTAAATGCCGTGGTACTGGAGGGTGTCCCATTACAAGCTTCCTAAACACAACACGATGGCCAGAATCAATAGGATCAGGTACACACAAGTATCTTCTGCAGTCCAATCTAATTATCCTAGAGAATTCATTTTTAAGGTTCAGCAAGAAGGACAAAATGGGCTCACCCGATAATTGTCTCGTTCCTGAATGAGATGTATCTTCCCCTGCAGCCCAAAGTGGTTCTAATCCAGTTCCCTATTTAAAGAAAATGGTTTCTGATGAAATCCCTCCATGGGTCCTGCTGGAACTGGCTGATGAAGTTGCTAAGCTGCTTTCCATTATACTTGAAAAGCTGGGGCAGCCCATCAAAGTTCCCACCGACTGGAAAAAGGGAAACATGACCCCCATTTTCAAAAAGGAATAAAAGGAAGACCCAGAGAACTACAGACCAGCCAGCCTCACCTCTGTGCTTGGCAGGATCATGCCAGAGATCCTCCTGGAAACTCTGCTAAGGCACATGGAAAATAGAGGTGATCAGTAACAGCCAACAGGGCTTCACCAAGGACAAGTCACACCTAAAAAACTTGGTGACCTTCTGTGAGGGGTTATAGTGTTGGTATAACCAGGGGAGAGCAACTCACATCATCTCCCTGGACTTGTGCAAAGCATTTGACGCTGTCCTGGATGACATCCTGGTCTCTAAATTGGAAAAACATGGATTTGATGGATGGACCACTTGGTGGATAAGGAAACTGGGTGGATGGCTGCACTCAAATAGTTGTTGTGGTCAATGGCTCAACATCCAACTGGAAACCAGTGACGAATGGCATAGTTCCAGGGTCAGTAGAGGGAAGCCATGCAGAGGGACTTGGGCAGACAAGTGAACCTCACAAAGTTCTATCGGGTCAAGTGCAAGGTCCTGCACCCGGGTCACAGCAATCACAAGCACAAATGCAGGCTGGGCAGAGAATGGATTGAGAGCAGCACTGAGGAAAGGGACTGGGGGGCGTTAGTTGACGAGAAGCTCAGTGTGAGCTAGCAATGCATGCCTGCAAGCCCAGAAAGCCAACTGTATCCCGGGCTGCATCAAAAAGGTGATTCTGTCCCTCTACTCTGCTCTGGTGAGACCCCACCTAGAGTATTGTGTCTAGCTTTAGAATCCTCAGCAGAAGAAAGACACTGACCTGTTGGAGTGGGTCCACAAAGGCTGGAGGGCCCAAAAAATTATCAGAGGTCTGAAGCACCTCTCCTATGAAGACAGGCTGAGAGAATTGGGCTTGTTCAGCCTGGAGAAGAGAAGGCTCAGGGGACACCTTATAGTAGCCTTTGAGTATATGAAGGAGGCCTACAAGAAAGCTGGAGAGGAACTTTTTACAAGGGCATGCAGTGACAGAATGAGAAGTAATGACTTCAAACTGGAAGAGGATAGATTTAGATGAGATAACCAGGAAGAAGTTTTTCACACAGCTGGTGGTGAGACACTGGATGAGGTTGCCAGGAGAAGCAGCAGATGCCCCATGCCTGGAATTGTTCAAGACCAGGCTGGATGGGGCTTTGAGCGACCTGGTCGAATGGAAGGTGTCCCTGCCCATGGTAGGGGGTTGGAGCTAGATGACCTTTAAGGTCTGCTCAAACCATTCTAGGATTCTATGAAGAAATCCAGAGCTCGGTAACACAAACCAAAGGATGGTATGCATCAGATGCTGCCCATTGGCTTTGTGGGAACAGCGTCAAACTGTCTCCACACGCAACTCCAACCAAACGCTGCTGGCGTTGGACAGTCTGGAACAACGTTGACAGCTTCTTACTCTCAGGGGTGCTGAACCTACGCTTGGCCGATCGTTCTTCAATCTTTATTTCCGTTCAGATTTTAGATTATTTGTACAAACACACTGTTTTCACTGATAGTTTAGGAAGCATCAGTCCAAGGAGAGCCCAGTCCTCCCAGCTCAGAGATGGCTTTTACTGTTTCTTCCCCTCTAGGACTGTTGGGAGCTGTAGAAGTTCAAGAAAGATGAATCACTTTTGCATTCCATTTGAAAATTATTTTAATACTATAAAATTCATTTGTTCACATATTTTGTACAAAAGAGGAGTTGTTTTCTCTTAATTACAGGAGAATCATTTCAACCTTGAGATTTCAGCTAAGCAGGTCCAAAACAAAACTGGGTTCTGCTGGTTCTGGAGGGTCCCAATACAGCTCACCCAAGACTTCTTTCCAGTTTGGCTCTCATGGTTATGGACCACCTTGACGGAAAGTACCCCACATCATTGACTCTTCGGAGGCTTGTAGTGAATTCGGCAGCGCTCATTAAATACCTGAGACACCAAAAGAGAAGAGCAAAAGCAAATCAGCCCTCACCCAGGAGACGATCAGAACTTCAGAGCTAGTTCAGGCAACTGTCTCTTCACGTAGCACCCATCTCAAGCTGCCCAGCCCTGCTGTACCAATACATGGTACTTACCAAGGCAGCTGTCTCCATTCACCTTCTCTCCTGGCTTTAGCGAATCCAAAGTTTGCCGCCTGATGCTGGAGGACTGCACAGCACTAAAAGTGTTCTCCCTCAGGTAAGGCAGCTTTATAATCCTGGTAGTCTGCTAGCCTCAAAGATGATGATGCTTTTTTTTTTTTCTTTTAAAGAGGGAGGGAAATTATCAGTAGAAGGCTCCTGACTGGCTGCCTGCTGTTAAGTTCACTCTGGCATTCAAATCCGGAGCCTGTATTCTTCTCTTTCCTGAGCAAGCGCGTTTTACATTGTTGCGGCAGCTAAGAAGAGGTGCAAGGGCTCTTGGAAGCCACGTTCACACTTTTAGTTATCTGACCACAGGTGCTGATGCTGCCAGCACTCTTATGCAAAGGGCACACTCGCCCTTGGCGCCCCCTCTGAGTGAAATTTAGCACACGGAACTAGAGACCGAAGATCATGTTCATTCAGCTGGAGCTGCAGGCCTTGCCAAGCAGACTGCCGACCCTAAGGAGGGCCGATCAACGTGGCTACTGAAAGGAAGGCAGGCCGAATCACAAGCGTAACACGTAGGCTCACCCCAAAGTTACGGGTGCTCTTTACAAGTGATTGAGTTAGTTATCGGTTTGCCTCCCAACTTTGCCCAGCACATCTCCTGCAAAGGGACACGAGCACCACCTTGCAGCAAGCGGAGGCACTGGTGGTTGTTGGGTGCCCCGCCAGCACTCCTGCAAGAGCACAATTCACCAAACCATCCAGAGACTTTTCAGGTCCAAATGCCCGAGTTCTTCAGTCAACTCTCCTGAACTCACCCACTGGCTTCCCGTGCGAGTGTGTGGCCTTGTACTTCTGGGGGAGTTACACATCACTTTAGATAAAAATAGTATTTTAAACTACATCTTCCTAGACTCTACTACCCCTAAACTAGTCTCCTTATTCAGAGGTCAGAACCCACCACAACTTCTGCAAAAGTGACGTTTGCAGCATGCATTCCTTTTAGCGTGGATTCTTAACAAATTTTTGAGACCTTTAAAGTAAATTTGGAAATAAGCTGAAAAGAGCAGAAGCACATCACAGACTGCTTCACATTGCAGAAAAAAAGTTGTGATACAGTTTCTTTCACGCAGACAGCCTGCCCCACTACACTACCACCCCCAGTGAACCCCTCTGGAAGGGTGAAGAGTATCGAAAGGTCTGGGATCAGACAAGCAATGGAAGAAAGCTGTAGAAATTAAGAGCCACGAGGGGTTCCCCTTCGGCAGCAGTTTCACACTAAGCAAGTTCCACCGCTTTTGTCCATTGTTTGGCAAAGTCATTTTAAGGGCGCACACGCCTTAAAGAGTATCTGCCTGGAAATACACTCTAAAGCATCATGAGTGTCTCTTGCATCAAACAACACACCCTCAAAATTGCAACTTCCAGCTTGCTACCATATAAACTTTTAAACCATCTTTACCAGTAACTCTGCAGCCTCCATGACTGCAGTCTTACTCACATCCCCTCCTAGTTTTGGGACCATTGACCCACACATCTCAGTGTGTTACTCAGACCAATGGAGTTAATTGGCCCATCTGCAAGGTGCTATTCTCATTTTTCAGACAGGAAAAGTGCCTGAAAACCCCTCACATTCACCTTACTGTGCAAAAGCTGGATTTTCCCATCCTTTATGTATTCATACGAAACACTCCAACGATAAACTGCAGGGGTGGGGGTGATGTACAGAGACTAAAGCAAGTGTCTTGCTTTGGAAGTAAGTTCCTTGCTTGGTATCAGCCAAACAAAATCCCACTGCATGCATTTCTACAGAGCAGCGTCCCTCTGTATGCCCCTATTGCTACAGCCACCCACAGCAAGTGTTTCAAGGTAACTTCCTGTTTCCTCTTCACATTTTTCCAACCAGTTTTCTCTTGGTTAGAGTTAATATAAATACCCAAGTGTAACTTTCCAACTAAAAGTCTGCAACAGTAAAAAAGAATGGAAAAAAAAAAAGGAGCAGAGTATCCTCACCTGCAAACCAATAAACACTTGCCATAACAAATGGCATTCGGTCCACAGCTGTGACTGCCTCTAAATCCCCTCAGTGACATATTTTTACAGACAGTTAAATGACACGTCTGTGCCTGCATTATGGAGACAATAGCAGAGCTGGAGATAAACCCCAGAAATACTTTTCTCTTCAAGCCTCACTTGAAACATCACTTGTACCTCGCTATTTATAAACTACGTGCTCTCCAACTGTAGGAAAAATTGGACAGTTCTGTCCCTAGCAAAAGCTTAACGCAGCTACAGAAAACCACTGGCTTCAGGGCTGACTTTGGTGCCAACTCTGGGCTTCAGGATGGACAGTGTGTGGGGGGGTATCTATCCCTCTCGTCTTTTAAATGAAACTGACAACAGGGTTGCCACGAGATGTTTGCCACTGGTGGCCTTCAGCACGGCGTTAAGGCTGTGGAGGTGGTTTGCCATGTCTGAGCTGGCTTTACATCAATTAAGCTGAAGGGCACGATTAGCTTTTTCAGAAAGCAGAGAGGCAATACTGGCAGCAAAGCTTACCTGGAAAAATGTGCAGATGCCCATCTAATCAGCCTGCTTTGAGCTCTACTGTGGTGAACTGACAAACTGTGTTGCCATCTAGAGGACTAAAATTCTGAAGCAGAGATTAAGAAGGGAGCTGCAGCTTGTACTGGCTATTTGCAAAAATCCTTTTTGCACTTTGAGAGGGAAAGAGGTTTGCTATGCAGTACTGAATGCTGAACAAATGACACAAGGGTGCCAGACGTCCAATGCTGCAGTGACAGAATACGGCCATCTTGGGACTTAAGCTCAGTGTCAAGATCACTTTGTAACAAGACAGTTTCTGGGGCCACCAATCCAGAGGGTGATCTGCCCCCTCTGTTGATAGTGAACAGCAATGGCAAGCCTGCCCTTTGCACCAGGGAGCATCAGTCCAGGCCTGCAGAAGCTCCATCAGCAAAAGGTTTCATTCCTACAGCCCTGCCCTCTGCTCAGAAGTGTGATGGGTACCAAACACAGCCAAAGCTGAAAGGCTTATCTGTCAGACATGGTCAGAGGCCCAGCAAAGCTTTGCAAATGGGCCACCATGGAAAAGTCTACAAGGCCCTTAGCCACTGAGCAAGGCAGAGAAAGGGATTTATACAGGGAGTGCTCCACAGTCCTTCCTCCCCACTCAGTCGGAGGCTTTCCATGTCTTTGCAGAGCAACTGAAAAGTTTTGATCTCTGCATCCAAGACTGGGGAAAAGACTGACCTGAAACGTTTCCCTCTGCAATGTCTTCATCTATTTCTAATTCACCTGCCTCACACAGCACTGGGCCCACACCTCCAGTGCAGGACTGTCTGTCGGGACAGAACATCATCACTTCTTTAAACGACTGAGTACCTTCCAGCTTCTGTCGTTTACCACTTCTTCAACATTCAGCTCCGACTGCATCAATTTCAACTGCAGGAAATAACAGATAAAAGAGGTTATTGTCAAACAGGCCTCTCTGCAGCCTTCAGTATTCACTGCCATTGCAACCTTCTAGATTACAGCCCCAGGACCAGGTATGCTCCCCCTCTGATGGCTGCAAACTGAAGGGGTACAGCATGTAATCATCTGGAAAGCCTGGCTCTTCCATTCAGCCAATACTCAGGGCAGACCAAAGCCTGCAGGGGCATGGTGAATATGGCAGACTCGCAACGCAAGCCTGGCAAAAGTAGCTCCTGATCACTAATGCTCCGTTCCTAAATATTGCCCATCAAGACTTGCTAGCAATTAACTGATTAATGTTAGTGGCTTCACAGACAAAATTAACTACGCCTAATTGAAGCACTTGGCATGGAGAATGCCAGTGCTGGGCTTAGCTCTGCAGCGTTGAGTTGTCATTTTCTCCATAGACGTGTTATTAGAGTCACATGGGGAACTGGCAGCAAAGCCAGGGCTGAACACGGATCTCAGGTTCTGGATTAGGAATGAAGATCACAAAAGAGATACCCTCTACCTCCTTTGCTGCCCACTCTGTGCAGCAACCAAAGAGAAGGGTCTGCAAGAACAGGTCACGTATGTTCATGCCCTCTGAACCGCTTAATATTTTATGTGATCACAGCAGGACAAGTCAAGTCTACACAGACACAAAAGCTCTGGCAAGAATTACCACAATATGCAGTTGTTGAGCACACACTCAACATGTAAGAGATATTAGAATCTTTTTGTTTTACACTCCAAGAAGCAGACGTGACAGTTCTGTTCAGGTGACTTCTGATAATAGAGCCCTGCCATGAAGCTCTGAAGCAACAGTGGGAGATACAAGAACCATCTGTCGTTTTTGCCTGCATTTAAGATGTATTTTCATTGGAGTCTTTAACACAACAGACTAAGGATTGGAGTTTCTTCATTTTACATACATGGTTCCAACTGGAGAGCTGGTGAGCAGGTGCAAGCCAAGACAGCAATCCCATCAAAAACCTTCCAAGAAAGGTGCTCAGACACACACAGCCAATACAGCTGCTGAATGAACTTTTACCTACTTGGAAAGACCCCAAACTGTTGGAAATAACAATCCAGCATCCACGGGGTGCCAAGATCACCAGGATTCATCACTATAAAATAATCACTCAGAAGGAGATCTTAAGCAGCTCAAAGAACTGTTTTTCCTGCTGGAGGATGTGAATAGGTTTATAATGATCCAGACTGCTGCATTAATTGCCTTTGACACCAAGCCTAAGCAAAACTACTATTTTAGCTTTTTCCTTAGAGGTGCAGACCTGAGTGGCAATATAGTGATAATCACCATGGCCATACAGGGGGGGCTGTTGCTGATGTTTCTAAAGCATACTCTGACATTTGAACAAGCCTTACTAATTTGATTTGACATAGCTAATAACCATTATGCTGTACATTTGCATTTCCAGAATTTAACTAGTTGGGATAATTTATGACACTTCATTCAAGTAAACTAAGATGGTAACACATTAATACAATAACCAAACAGTGGTTTAATATAAGCAGACCAAAAGAATTGGCTACAAGACTGATGCTACTCCAAATTTTCTTACTCAATGACCCAGAAGTAATAATTTTGGATAAAATCCTCCCAAATTGTACCATTATCAGGATGAAACACAAATAACAAGAGAAAACAGATGTGTATGGCAACCAAATGTATATATTTGAAATGCATGATCTTCAGCGTGGGCTGTGTTCTCTCAAGATGGCTTATTTGAGTTCTAGACAACGAGGAGAACAAAAAAAACAAACAAACCCCAGGGGGATGACACCTCATAAAGTTGAGGGTCATCTCATTTGAGGTCATCTCATCAAAAGATTCTGGGGGTGTTCCCAAACATTTGAAATCACCTGCAATTATTAAACATTATCACTGATCCATCCTCATAGCAGTTTCAGTGATAGGTTTGGGGCTCTAAACCATTTTTAAAAATTGGCTCTGCAAACAGAGTTTGTAGGAAACACTAAGCTACCATTCGAGTGTTCCAAACGTCTATGGATTCTCGTTAGCAGCTCTGCAAATGAGGGTTTAAGAATAAACCCACTTGCTGGCCACCTAGTTCTTTAAATCTGAGCTCACGACAGAGCACTTCTCTGAAAAGCATGTGAGCAAACAGTTCATGCACTCCATGCCTGGGAAAAATCAGATGGTTGATTCAAGTCATCTCCTCGGGAAGCCTTTTAACTACAACTGCATCAGCATTCAACTGCTCTTGGAAACAGGAGCTACAACAGGTTGTTCTTGGAAACAAATGGGTTTTGAGGTAGTCGAGCACTACAAAAACAAAATTTCAAGACCCACCTCTTCAACTCTTACAGTATTGCAGCAGGGAAAGCCCTACCCAGGATATAGGGCCATTTATAGATATAGATATCTACATATATCCCACTATCAGATATAGACAGACAGACAGATAGATGTATGCATTTATATGATGGTGGGATGTCTGGCTGTTGTGAGAACCCACTGTTAACATTGGGAACTCAAAAGGCACCAGTTGAGAAACCCTGGCCAAGACAGTCCTCAACAGAAGAAGGCTCACTCAACTGCTGAACACCCAGCCAGGGTATGCAAAACAAAACAAAACAAGCAGTAAGCAAGCAGTCCTATTGGGTATGTGCTGCAACCTTATGGTATGGAAAAAAACATAAAGCAAATGTGAGCCATACGAATTAGGTCTGGAAAACAGATCAATGGTACAGATCACATCCCTGATCATCTCCACTTCTAGAGCTACACACGCAGTATCCTTTCCCCTGCAAAGGAGGCCCTGGCGTGGGAAGGCAAGAACTTCAGCAGTGTTCCCTTCTCCACTTTGGATACTCCACCTATGTCACCCCTGCCTGGTGCTGTAAGCTTTCCATTTAGAGCCCAGAAAGTTGAGAGGGTGTTTGCACATTAAAATTCCTTGTGCAAACCCATTAATCTCTCTCACACCAATCACAAGGTACTCAACAAATTAATCCATTAAATGTTAAACAACAAAAAAAGTTGGGTAAGTGGATTCAAGGTTGCCTGGCAGCTCCTCGTAGAGGACAGCAACTCCAGTTAACACACACGGTAAGAATGATGCTTCTCAGGGTGACAATGAAGAGGGACAGCTGTGTAACCCTGTAGTCCAAGAGTCATACACAAAAGCTGTATCCATTATCCTCCAGCATTTAAACCTTGGCACCCATACTTGCCGTTTGCAGATACACTAGTTCTGCAAGACCTCAAAAAGGCAAAATGAGCCTTCAAGCGTTCTCAAAGGACTAAGCAGGCCTCAGGCAAGTTGTACACCAAGTGGTGTTAGCCAGTGAAGGTCAGAGTCCACAGTGGAGAAGTACACATGCTTTTCTATGGCATTCATGTAACAGGATCTCAGAAAATGCTCCACTTGTGGGACGAAAGCAGCTCTGTCTTGAGGGCTAGGGGAAACGGTTCTTACAAACCCAGCCAAAGAGAACCTCCAGAAAGATTGCCGGAGTCAGGATCCACTTCAGGTTCTCTCAATCACACTGGTCTTTCTCTTTGGGAAAGATACTCTCTTCTTCCTTTCTAAGTGATCTCCAAAACGCTCCACGACTCACCTTTGTCTGCTCTTTCCTTAGTTGCTTTAATAATGCTAAGTCATCCTGGGCCTTTTCCCTCTCTTCTCTGAGAGTTTTCACTACACTGGAGGTCTGAGCGATGCAGTTTTTGATGATTCTCTCTCTGCTGGTATGAGCATCCATCAACTACGTGGAGGGAGAGAGAGAGTCACAACTGGTTCATCAGAGAATAAAAAACAAGTTACAAGTTAAAACAGAGACTTGTTTTAAGAAAGTTTTAAGGTATTGCTGTGCCTATAGAAATCCCTTTGACTCTAAAACCCACACGCTGGAAGCCACACTGCTTTGAGCAGCAGCCACCAACTTGATCAAAAGTCACAGGTACACGCAAGCAGGACTCTACTCAAAGTAGCACTACAAACCTGCTGGCACACATTTTTAAAAGAAAGAAGTGGAAGACTAGGCCAATGCCATCCACTGAAGCCTGAAGTGCACCTCAGAAGATTGGCATTGCCAAACAAGTCAAAGAACAAGGTTTTAAGCTGACATAGCTGCTACATGAATGTGGTTTGACTGCATGGAGAAGTCCATCACAACCGTTACAGATACATAAAGCACGATATATCAAGGCAGTGGTTTCCTTAGAAATGTTGGATGCTCAACTGGCCACTGCACATAACTACAAAACATCAGGAAGCGTGCTGAAAGTTGAAGGAGTACACACTCACAGACTGGTAGAGCTCTTTACACGTCTGGCCAGCATCAACCTTCCCCACAAAGGAAGCTGTTGGAATCGTAGTGTTTAATTCGTGGACGATTCTGTCATCGATCGTCCTCATCACCCTGAGCAACTCCTGTAATTACAATAAAATAAAATAAAAATCTTCATGTATATCTCTGAGAAAAGCTTAAAGATCATCAAGTTCAATCCCTCTGCCAATGGGCAGGGACACCTTCTACTAGACCAGGTTGCTCAAAGCCCCATCCAGCCTGGTCTTGAAGCAGGGATGCAGCATCCACAACTTCCCTGGGCAACCTCTTCCAGTGTCTCACTACTCTCACATTAAACAACTTCTTCCTAATCTCTAATCTAAACCTACCCTCTTCCAGATCAAAACTGTCACCCCTCATCCTACTGCTAGACTCCCCAATAAAAAGTCTCCCCCCACTTTTCCTGTAAGTCCCCTTCAAGAACTGTAGGGCCACAGTAAGGTGTCCCTAGAGCCTTCTTTTCTCCAGGCTGAACCACCCCAACTCTCTCAGCCTGTCTTTGTAGGGGAGGTGCTCCAGCCCTCTAATCATCCTCATGGCCCTCTGCTGGACTTTCTCCAACAGGTCCATGTCCTTCTTATGCCGGGGATTCCCAAGCTGGCTGCAGCACTCCAGGTGGTGTCTCACCGGAGTAGAGAGGAGAAGAGAATCACCCTCCTCGTCCTGCTGGCTGCCTTAAACGCAGCCCAGGATGCTGTTGGCTTTTTGGGATGCGAGGGCACACTGCTGGCTCACGTTGAGCTTCTCATCCACCAACACCCCCAAGCCCTTCTCCTCTCTCCTGCTGCGTGAGCATCAAGGGAAAAAATTCAGCAGATCTCTTACAAACAGCAACAAAACCCACTAAACCCAACCAAAGACCCCGCACCAAAGGAACAACTACACGCTGCGAACCAACCAGCCTCCCGAGCGGCCAAGGCCGGAGAGGGGTGACACAGACCCGGGCTGCACCAAGTACCTCACACCCGCCGACCCGGCCTGACCCGTCCCGGTCCGCACCGCTCCCCGCCGGGACCCCACCAGCACCTCTGCCCAAGGCCCCGTCCCAGCCCGTGAAGGCTTCTAGGCGGGAAAGGGGGCACAACCTGCAGCAAAGCGACAAACTCGGAATGAACAAAAACCCCAAACGTTTGGGGGGAGGCGCGGAGAGCAAGACGTTTAAGGCAAAGGCCCGGTGCCACCACCTCCGCCGACCCGCACCCTGCCCGCCCCGCTGCAAATGCGTGCGGTACCTCACGTCCCGTCAAACCACGCGGAGGCACCCACCGGGCTCCCTCCGCCCACGGAAGCTCCCACGCCGCGGGCTCTCCCTTCTCCACCCGGGACGGGACGGCGGGAGGGGGATCCCCCACTCCGCTCCTTACCGGAGAGCGCCGCGCTACCCGCGCCGGGCTTGAGGGGAAGGCCAGACGCCGACCGTTGCGGGGAAGGGTGACCTCGCCGCCGCGCCCCCCCCACCTCACCCGAACGCGCGCTCCCTCAGAGAGGCGCAGCGTTGCCGGGAGACGGCGGGAACGCGCCGGGCTGCGG